>OMKL01086462.1:0-17261 GCA_900302295.1 Parasudis fraserbrunneri | reverse complement strand
ACTTACCAGTCACTTAGCTCCTGTATGTTGATGGCCTGATAGCAACGTGACGCACATACTCTGTGACAATCAGAGACTTATTTGCAATCAGATCATAGCTGTTCGACGAAAATTCTGTCTATTAAAGGTAGAATCTGTAATGCCTAGCTCCCATGCAATGGTTTCAGCAGGCATTTTCCCATAGACGGCCCATTGAAAAGACACGGCTCTTAAAAATTCAAGAAGATATCTTTGACATGGAATATGTCCTCTAATAACTTTGTTAATTATGTACTTTTTTGGGTCATTTTTTAAGTCACCCAGAGCTTAACTTGAAGTTGAAGAGTACCAGCAGACAGCGTCTATCTATCAGCTGCGAGACATGTACTGTGCATGTGAGTTGGTCCAGATCAGCTGTGAGACATGTACTGCGCATGTGAGTTGGTCCAGAGGCCCGCGATAGTTTACGATACTCTGGCCGGGCAAAAAGAAAACGTATGCACTGGGTGAGCATCTTACATTGAAATGAATGGGCAGCCATATTGCTATCCTTTCTCCAGTTCTATAATACCTCCATAGAAATACTGTCAAACAGCGACCTCTAGGCAAAAGAGCCCCTCCCGTATACCCACTCAAATTCAATCCACACATCAAACCAAAACAAGAAATGCAAACAAAGCATAATACCAAGAGAGGCTCTTTTGCCTAGAGGTCGCTGTTTGACGGCATTACATATTCTACCTTTAAGTGATATTTTCCCATAACAGCTCTCACAGCATTACAGAATTATCTCTCGGTTGTTGAGACACTCATCCAGAAGGCGGTGCTCACTTGAAAATATGGTGTGGAGCCAAACAAAGTTCTCTGGTCAGCCAATGTCCCCTGGTGATCTTTGATAATGGTATCCACATTTACCCCCTTCACTGATGTTGTTCCGCTGGCTTGAAAAAACATTGAAAACATTCAAGTTCACACGCACAACTCTTGCATTTGCTGATACGGTATGTACAGAATGTGTTCATATGAGACAAAATATCCTCATGTTAAAAGACATGTTAAGTTCTAACTGTGCAAGAGTCTTAAAGGCCAGTACAAAACTTTGGCATTTTGGTTTTGAGTTGGTTGTATTTTTTCACCAGACATTAATGGATGAAAAAGTTTCTCTACTTCAGTTTCCCTAATAATGGCTGGTTAGCATTAGTAACATCCTTATAGGAACCCAGGAGCACTGCTAGCCGCAAGTGAACTAAAATTCATAATGTCAAAGTTCTCCTTTAGTACAACCAACCATAACTCACCACCACCCAGCTGATGCCATGTGTGGTTGTGATTGATTTAAAGGTAGAATAATGTAATGTTGTCAGGGACCTCTGGAAAAAAAGTGGCCCCGCTTGGTAGGCCTATTGCACTTTGTTTACGTTTTTTGTTTTGGTCTGATGTGTGGGTTGGAGTTGAGTGGGGATACGGGATGGGTTGCTATTGCTGGCCACACCTCAGGCTCTGCCAAGGGAGGTCTGATGAAATTCACAGTATAATAACTTACTAGCAATATATATTATATTATATTATACTATATTATAAATATATATATTATAGCTATATAGTAAATTATGATAGTGTGAATTTCTCCAGACCTCTCTTGGCAGAGCCTGAGGTGTAGCCAATAGTAGCAACCCCTCCCTCCCCACTCAACTCCAACCTACGCATCAGACCAAAGCACAAAATGTAAACAAAGTTTGACGGCATTACAGTTTCTTCCTTTAAATCAAAACATAGAGAGAAGGGCCCCACCACAAAAAAACAGCAAGTGGAGATATTTTTCATTCACAAATTGGTCTTTGATACAAGGACAAACTTAAGCCTTGTATTTTCAGGCTGTAAACGTTTTATGTTCATCTGCAATGTTTATAAACACTGGAGTAAAATGCTCCTGTATTCTGAGTTACAGTAAGCTGTAAATTTTGCAAAATGCTACATTTTCATGAATAATTCTCTTTAAGAATCAATCTGACAACTGCCAAAATTGTAGATCCTAGGAAAAATAAATAGATGTATGGTTTACTGAGAATCTATACTTTTGTGGACAATATTAACATTTCAGAATGTAGCAGGACTGAAATACACTATCTGACTAAAATGCTGAACCTAAATCTTGGAACTATAATCCCAGGTAAAAATGTAGTATACTTTAATACACTTAATACATTTAGTACTTTTTGTACTAAATTTAAGTACAAAAAAGTGTATTAAATGTGTGTTTCAATGTACTATTATGAAGTGCATTATTAATCAAGTAGTATTTAAGTGCACTTTAAATAAGTATACAAATATGCAATACAACTTAAGTTGTAATATTATGTATTTAAACATTATATTTAACATTAATACCAGAGAGTGTACAATAAGTACACTTTTTTAAAGAATGCTTCAATCAATTTAGACATAAGTACACTTTAAGTATATTAAAATATACTTAAAATAAGTACACTTTATGGATTACCTTGAAAAATGTGCTGTTAATATACTTTTAAAATAAAGTGTATTTTAACAAGTCTAAGAGAAAAGCATAATAAAATATACTAAAAATAAGTATACTAATATACCTTAAAACTTAAATTGTATTTTAATGTATCAAATGTTGATACCAGAGAGTGTACTACAAGCAGATTTTTCAAAAGTATGCTTTAATAGTATTGGGTTAAAGCATTGGATACATTAGATGGCAAATATACAGGAAAGGATTAAAAAAGAAGACCACACTTAAAAAGACAACTGCTGTCTGTATGATGGCAGCCAGTATTTGTTTGGCTGTTGCTCTGGGTTGCACAGTGAAGACCAACTGACCTCAAACAGTGATGTCCAGTGGAGCCAAGGGCTCTATCACCATGTGTGTATGAGTGGTCCTGTCTTGCTTAAAAAGGATAGAGCATGGTGGCATGAACAGTGCCAGGGTTAGGGGTTCGAATCCCTAGGGGGGTCACTCGTGCTAAAAATATACGGTATGCACTTGTGGCACTGTAAGGCACTTTGGATAAAAGCCTCCATCAAATGTTATATGTTAGTATGTGCTGGTGGATGCACCGTATCGCGTGTTCTTTTGCAGTCAAACATGAAGAGGCCGGTGGTCACTTATCAACTCATCATCAAACAGACAAACAGACATCCAAACCACGGAGTCCATTTAGTTTAGGTCACAGTGCATATGTCAAGCCCTTTGCTGACATATCAAATTGCTAACAGGATAAACTGGACCTTGTCTAAACACGATCACACCGTCTCTGTGGCAGTGACATGTGAGGAGCCTTCAGGGCCGGCACAGTGTACTACTCTCTCTGTCTGTGCGCTCTGTTTTAGACAGATCTAGAGTATAGCCAAGGCTTTATAATTAGAAAGCTTTTAGCCTGTGCCCCATGACCACACAATACAATGGTGCACACAAAGAGCTTCCCTGCCTCTGTGTACACGGCTAGTACAGTCAGTGACCTACAGTCTGAATCATTAGAATAGAATTCATTCAATGGTGGAATGGTTCCTGATTAAATTTTTAACTCCCTTTGAAGAACAATGCACAGTTGCTTCTTCTTCCTGTACTAGATTCTGTTCCCTGGAGCTTTTCTACCCTCACACCAGAGGACAATTTCATGGTAAATGTCGCCAGCTTTTCCAATTCCTCAAGCTTAATTGTTCTGAATCCTGAATAGTATGAGTTCAGAAATACAAAATATCATAATGGAGTGATAACATAGATGAGAAGGTCACTCCTCCTTTTGCAAATCTACTTCCGCTATTGTTCCTGGAAGGTCAGGGTATTTGCATAACTTTCTCATCATTATGTGATATGAAAACTACCTTGGTTTAGGTTTGGTGTTTGTGGTGTGTGTATGTATTACACCAGTAATAGTGAGGGATGCAGTGAAGCTGACACCCTTCATTTCCTGAATCATAGTCAGAAATGCTTGTTCTTAGTTTCAGTAGCTTCTTTCAGTTCCCCTTCTCTATCTCAGCGGCCCTGACCGGTATCGCCAGTACTGTTGTGACATTTTAACTGAGGCTGGAGAGGGTTGATGGGGGACTACTGCCTTACATTAGGTCTTGGCCAAAAGTCTTAAACTACAGCTGACGGCTGCACAGAGCAGAACAAGTGAATCTAGTGAAATAAACCATTTCCAGTCAGACGGTCACATGACAGGCTAATTATCAAACATGATGTTGAACTTTGGATACTGTGGTCTGTTTGGATACTGTGGTCTGTTTGGATACTCATTCAAAGGATAGTCCATTTTTTTTAAGAAGCATGATTTGTCACAAACTCTGAGTCCTCTCAGTCCACCCAAAAAGCACTTGCACTCAACTTTTTTTTTTTGGAAGCAGAAAATGTGGCTATTTGTTCTCAGTTCTAGAGGTATTCAAAGGAGGCATGAGGAATGGAATTGCTCAGACATGCTTCATGTCTCCATTGACTTCCACCACCATTGCTAACATATTCTGCTTCTAATATCTTAACAACAACAAAACATTGGTGCAAGTGCTTTTTTGAATGGCCTGAAAGGACCCATAGTTTGTGACACGTCAGATAGGCATAAAAAATAAGACTACCCCTTTAAATCCAGCAATTATTTTGCCTTTTTAATTGTTTACATACACTCTGTTCCACTAACTTCCCTGGTGGGCATATTATGTCTGGATGCAAGCACCATGCAGATCCTCAACACAAAACACAACTGAAAACACTTAAGAGAGAGAGCCATGCATTATTCACTTGTGTTTTCCCTCCAAGCCCTCGTCAGGCAGCCAAAGACCTCAGGAAGCTGCTCTCCTTCAAACCACGGCTCGGTGGGCTGGGCTTCTTGCTCTTACTTTTGCTTTCACTCCTCCCTACAAGATTCAAGGTGAGATGTTGGCCAGCGTCTCTCCCTTACTTTTCCATGCTTGATTAACATGTGTCTTTTTTGTGTGTATGGTTTGAATGAGTAATACCAGTTACAAAAAGTCTGATTACTAAGAAAAAAAAAAAGAAAGATAAAAATGGTCTAATATGTCAGCTTGGATTAGTGTTTTAGGTCTGACTGTGTTTCAATTTATTGGCATTTCGTGATTCATAAAGTATCTGTAAAACTTGGCTCACTGTTTGTGTGGCAGCAGAAGTGCAATATGTTCAAAGGATCATTGTAAGTTTATTCTGCTTGTCTGTTAAGATCACTAAAGCCTGCCACTATACTCAGTGCAGTAGGAAGTGGGAAATAGGTCAGAACGTGCTCACATTAAGCTGTTACTTAGCCTATGATTTTGCTGATTTGAGAATTTCGAGATAAAAAAAGAAAAGAAAAAAAGGAAACAAAAGTTAGGTTGTCCAGGCAAAAACGCTCACACACATTCTTGTCTAAAAAATGACATTCTTCGGTGAGAATGTAGTAAAAGGAAAATGACATAGACAAACCCACAAAACCCTATGTTAAACCACAGTGAAAGCTTAAAAAAGATTTGTTATGACTTGGTGTTGTTCTGTAGAATATGATGCTGTTGAAGGCCAGAGCTGCTTTTTGTATGTTTTACTTTCCTTTGAATGGTGACTTCATTGCTCCATGGGTCATATGGAACCATGTGGTCTTAGGCAGTTTTTAAACTACCGCCACAATAATAATGACTTGATAACATACTGTTGATTCTAGATAAAAGATGTTGCTGTGTTATAAACAAACTATTACATTATTCAAAACCTTACTTCCTCTTTCTCTACATTCATCTTGATAACCACATTGTTGTCCTTTGCCCCTTCGGAATGCAAAAACCCACAGTGGGAATATAAACGGCCCATAACAGTGATGGACAGACAAGGAGCCCTCCCCCTACAGCACGGCAGCAGGGCAAGATTAATTGACGGGGCTAATTTTAACCTTTGGCACCTCCAGGCCTCCCAACACCTGTGATCAAAAGGAAAATGAGAGTGAATGATAAGCTCTGTTTGTCTATCTCTGTGTAAGGTCAAGGGTGTCACACTGACTTACAGTTCAATAGTGGGAGCCATGCCTTGGCTCAAGCTGTGATCACTGTCAACTGGGATGTAATTACTGGCCAGAATGAGGGAGAGAGAGAGTTGATTTCAGACTCAGCTGTAACTCCTTTGGGTCCTCAATCACCAAGATGGTTTTAGAATACAGCAGGGGTACTGTATAGTCAAGCTATAGCCTGGTGGTCTGTCACTGATGGACTTCCCTTTTTTTTTTTTATACCCACAGCACCCCATCAACAAATGTGAACAGTTATAAAAATTTCAGAAAATGTCTCTCACTGAGCATAAAATATTCACAGCGTCTAGACAATCAGCTTGTATGCATGCCTCGCTTCCAGGCATCTTGACACTTATGCAAATGCTCTGACATGGTTTTCCTAACTTTGAATGCAGCAGAGCTAGAGAGATACTGCATGTAGGTATTCATGGCTTTGAGACGACATTACAGTCAGGAGTACTTGTCATCACACGGTGGCATCTTTATATTATTGTTATGATGAAATATGAAATACGTGGAGCAAAGGTGACTGTTTATGAGACCATATTAACACAGGCATCCCTCTCTCTCATTTCCTGTGGGCACGGATCATGCCCCAACAGGTGGTATACAGTACACCTGCTGCTCACTGAGAAGAGAAGCTGTACAAGCTGCATGGGGCTACGGTTCAAGAGGGGTGGTTACCGATCAGCCTCCATTACGAATTGAAATAGTATGTTTTGTTACATAACATTACTTACATTACTCACATATTCTCCACTGAACTTGGCAATTGCTCTTTGGCTTTGAATGACCACTGGGATAGCATCTAAGCAAAGCAAAGACTAATCTCTTCCAGGAGGGGAAAATAAGCGTGAAAAGGCAACAATGAAACGACTCCAGATTCCCACAATTCTCATGTGAGAGGAATGACTGGAAACAATCTGTTACTCTTTCACTATTGTGATCTCATGATGATACGGTTATGTCTGATAGAAAATAGGCCTACGTGTTGAAAATAAGAGGGCAGATCAATAAAAATGACAATTACACTTATTTATATAATGTATTGTGGTGTTGCAAGGAGCAAAACTTTGTATAGAATTATCTGGGCTTTAAAGAGAGAGGGGAAAAAAACATGAATGTGAAAACTGAATGGAAAGAAATAACACCAACAACAACAACACCAAATGGTGTGAGGACGCAGGCCCAGGCCGAGGCCCCGACAGGTGTTCAGGATGGAGGCTTCATCTCCTGTTCACCACCCTCATATTGGCCACATACGGACAGGACAGGGAGTATTATGTGCCTGACAAAAATAGTGCACTGTAAATAATTGACTTTAAGCTCTGAGTTGTCTTTCTAAAACAGTTATAGGCCTATATGTTTTGGTGTGGATTTTACACAACATTCTCAGAGGTTGGACGAAATGTAGATTCGGAAGGCTCATACTGAAATATAATCGCAGCGTGTGGAAATGTCATCATAGCCAAAAAGCCTGGCCATCTAAGTTTTGTCAGTAGTCTGGATCTTGACAGGCTACTCATGAGTAGCTTAAGCATGCATGGCTTGGTTTGACAGGGCTTGAGGGAGTAGTGTGGTGAAATTGGTTGCACTGTAGATGCTGGTCTTGGTTCAGAAGTTGCAATTTCCTCCAGGAAAGGGGGCAGGAAAGCGGATATTGTGTCAGTGTTGAGGGCAACAAGGCTGAGTCCCCACCTGTCTCATATGGGATCCTCTCATTGAACTATATAAAACTGGGGATCCTCTGGGAAATGAAGTTTGGTTGATTTCCTGAGACTATATCTCCAGGAATGACCAGTGTGAACATAAATAATGGCTTTTATGATTATTTAGTCTGGTATCTCTCCATGGGCTTACAAAGACATATACAATTATGGTAGTTGGCAAGCCTACCACAATCTAGAAACACTTTTGGTGCCTTTAGGGGCGAAATCTTATGATCTGGTGTAATAAGACCTTGGACCCTGGTTGAGAACCCATGCACAACAGTAGTAGACCTATTTTGGTATTGTCAGGGGGGTGTGCATAGTGGTGAAAGGTGGGCGACAGTTTGGCAGTCTTTGGGAGAGGTGAGGACTTGATTCAAAGAGCTCAAGAAATTTGATCCACTGCTGCTGCGTACATATCACTATCTCGCGCGACTGTGTGAAGCAAGCAGCAAGCAGGCGACCGTCACCGTAGCAGCCAGCGAGAGCTAACCAGCTAACCAATGGTGGTTACCGTTTGTTACATTACGGTACATCAGAATATGTAGCTATATTTGTGTAATTTGGCAGGATCCTTGCAGCGTCCATGTAGCTTGTTAATTACGAATAACAAAAGACAAAGTCGAACGCCCTGCCTTCAGTCAGAGGGCATTCCGTACAATTTGTTTGCCTTGTTGCTAACCTACTACTAGCTTAGCTACGCTAAGCTAAGCTAAACCAGGAAGGAGGCAGCAGTCTATTGAGGCAGCATAGCCTCAAAGGTTGCCTCGCTTCTGAAATATTTGACTGGAAAACAACACGAGCAGTCTCGTAGAACCTGTCAACGGTAAGTGGATTTCAGTTTTCATTTCGCTTTTCTAACATTTGCAAGCAGCTGCTCAGCTAATTACGGTAGTTTGTGCTTTTTATAGCGCGAGCATAGCAACATTGTAATTTGCTGTCGATGTGGATTGAGCGTGTGTTACTTACAACGTTTACGGTAATGTTACTTGCTGCAAATCAATACTGGACCTTGATGTACTATGTGTTATCGGCTGGCATAGTTATTAGCTAACGTTAGCTCTTATTATTTTGATGCATCTCTGTCGTCAATGTGTGTTTCGTTTGTTACAATGTCACGTTAGATGCCAGGGCATGGCAATGCACTACTTGGATATCGGCTGCCTCCCAATGTTGTATATGCAGGGGTACAGTCTGCGAGGTGGGACTTCCCAGCTTTGAACAACTGCAAAATGAGCCATCTTGCCAATGAACCTGAATGTCAAGAAGATGTATCATGGGACTGGCAAGCTCTTTCTTCCTCAGCTTACAATCATGTGAATGTGAAACTTATGCTTAGATGAAGCCATGTGATAGATTGAATTCTGTTGTAACTAAATACGTAATGTAAATGATAGATTTTGTACTTTGAGTATTTGCATTACTCATACAGCATAGGCCACTGCTTGAAGAATAAAATAAGATCCTGCCTGTTATTGGAGATAGCCTCAACAGTGTAGGCCAAACCAAACCCTCCTCAAACTACAGCAGTATCAAAGAACAGAAGGAATATATGCTGCTATTGCCTTATTTCCCAAGCTCTTGGTTGTTGATACTGGCAAGTGTATCCTGAACAACAAATGCAGTGTGTCTCACTTTGATTGGCCAACAAATACAGTGTGTCTCACTTTGATTGGCCAACATCACGTCCACAAACCAGTCTGGCTAGATATCACGGTAAACATGAAATGCGGTAAATGTTCTACTACGTGATTCCACATCCGATCGATGGGCTGTTCCCACTTGTCTTGATAACCCCCAGTGACGTAGCTGCACTCACACCTCTTTCCTCTACAACACTTTTACACACGCAATCACCTTTGGTGAAAACACAAGAGTTGGGATATTTAGATCCTTTCGTATTGGTAAATGTGTACATGCCTACACAGAGCAAGGACAACTGTCAGATACTGAATTTCTACTTGAGTGTCATTCTCATACCTAGGTCTAGAGCCACAGTTAAAACAGAATTAAACTCCGATGCCACATCCTGTGCATGACTGTGAGAGAACTGTTGTGACATTAGATACATTTCACTACACTGAGAGACAAGACATTTGCAGATTGTAGCCTATATCTTGAGGTGTCTTCATGCTATACCATCGTGTCATTCTCAAAGTCAGTGGCAGGACTCAAGAGTAGCTGTTATTGCATTATAGCTGTTTGCTGAATGCTTACGTTGTACAGGCAGTTTGAGTGAGTTGGCAGGATCTGAAACCAGCCCACATTGTTCAAGTGGAATAATCTGGTGAAATATTCATGCCCCTTTTCCACTAGCTTTTCTTTTGAATGTCAAAGGGAGAGTAGTTTTGGTGAGATCCAGTTGATAATGCGGAGAGGGGGAATGCACTGAGGCATTGCGCAGTAATTACCATTCAGTGCATGCATGTGCACTCTGCAGGGCGCTCTGCACAGCCTTGGGAACGAGGGCAGTAGCATCAGGCAAGCGGGGATAAGGCGCATGCAAACTCCTCCGTATCTAATTATTAACCACTAGACAAAGACACATATTTTGAATCGGGTCTCTTCCTTGTTGCCCTTTTGGCTTCCCTATTTTACAGAGCTCAAGATGTGCAACCACCCTACTGTAAAACAGGTTTGGCGAGAATCGGATTCAAGTGGTGGTAGTTGATGGTAATTATTATATTAGTTTAAAATGGTACGCTTAGATCCTGTTAAGCCGGATGTTAATGGAATATATGGCAAGAATGTACACAGCAACCACGACAGGAAATTTGACTTTTCATCGTCTACATTATTTTACTCGCCTAGGGCTGGGCGCAATGATTATTATGAGTACTCAGAAGGACTCACCTGATCCAACTGATGTTCATCTTGATGCACTGCATGGTAATGGAAGGGTGATATAGTATATCCAACAGAAACTGTAAACTTCAGTTGGCATTCTCAAAAATGTCAGAAATCATTTTTTGAGAAATCTTGATTCATATTTGGTATTCATCATTATTTTAGACCATTCTTCTTCCTGTTTTTTAAAAAACCATTTTTTTACCATGCTTCACAATAGGCCTGAACAATAGATATTGTTTCAACATCCTCATCAAATGTGAGCACATTAGTGACATTGTGGAGGATGCAATGTGAGGCATGGTGTAACTAAGCCATGTGTCATGTCATGCTAAAACAGTTTTTCACTGTTTCAATTAAAACAAAATCTTTTCTTATTCTACTCTTGGGGGAAAGATGGCCTGATCTGACAAATAACATTTAGTCTCATTTATTGGTTTCTTAGTTAGGTTACTTAGGTCCTCACCGGCGCTAAATGCCACTTGCACTCTGTTTTGAATTCCTTAACTAGTGTTTTCTCAATCCTATATTGCAAGCAACAGAAAAATCACAATAGATTTTGTTTCCAATATCATTCAGGCCTAATTCACAATTTAAAATAAACAAAAAAAACAATGATAACACATCCCAGCCCTAGTGGCACCTGTTGTGTGTTAGATTGGGTCAGAATCAGATGTAAAATAAGTTTTTCATTGGTTTGCCAATAGGAATCCATAGCTTAGCCTTTAAAGAAAGATATGGACAATTTTGTATCTTGACAGGCAGTGTTAAGACCATTTCCATTTTCAATTTGCTAATAGACTAACGCATGGGCACATTTTCACGGTGTGGTGCTGAAGGGGTCGGGCCGTCTAGAACAGGATCTGACTGTTTGACTGTCTGTCTGTCTGCCTGTCTGTCTGTATGTATGTATGTATGTCTATCTGTATGTCTGACTGTATCTGTTTGTATGTCTGACTGTCTGTCTGTCTGACTGACTGTATGTCTGTATGTATGTCTGACTGTATGTCTGACTGTCTGTCTGACTGTATGTATGTATGTCTGTCTGATTGTATGTCTGTATGTCTGACTGTATGTCTGACTGTATGTCTGACTGTATGTCTGACTGTATGTCTGACGGTCTGTATGTCTGTCTGTATGTCTGTCTGCCCCCACAAAAGTAGACCAATCTCAGCTCATGCTACTACGCAACGGCAATCACATTTATGCACAACGTCACATTTATGCACAACGTCAACACAGAGCTATTGCTAGCAATCTCAGGACCCCATGTTGGCTCAGTACATTAGCAACGTACATTAGCCAAGCTAACGTTAGCAACGTACGTTAGTAGCAACATACATTAGCCAAGCTAACATTTGCAGTGTACGTTAGCAACATTATCAACATTACGCAATGTAAGTAACAGGCTGCAGTTCACTTTATGCGAGAATGCGTCGCATCTATGACACTGTGTGTCCTAGCTAAAGATTGCACAGGGACGCCACGCCTTTATTAGACTATATGTCTTGCTTTTTTTTTTATATATATAAACTATTACCGGTAATTTAGGTAGGCTACATTGTTGACGAAATTGTCAGCGATTAGAAATTTAATCAAGATATGCGCATTGTTAAGCACAATCAGCATTATTTGGATATGTCCATCAAACCAAAAGCAAAAAGGGATGGTCATGATGCACTTACAGACAACATTTATTTTGAGGAGAATCGAAATGTAAACTACGCTAGTGTTCACTTGGAAGCAGCCCAAGATCGTCTCTAAGCTATAGGAGTGTATGATGTCACATAGCGGTTGTATGATGTACACCAAATTTTATTGCCATGTTTCCATCTCCCCAAACAAGCCAAACTCAGGGTAAATGCTTCAGAGTAAGCGCTCCAAACAAGACAAACTTGTACAATTTAAGCACAGAGAAACAAGAGAGATTGGGCTGGGTTCTCAAGGGGCCTCTTCTATGAGCCTTCACTCACCAGCAGAGCAGGTGGTCATCTTCACGCCTGTGTTTAACCCAATATTTAGCTTGCGGTGCTACTACTGAACCATTGTTTGTGTGCCATAGAGATGACTCTTCCAAATATTTGACAGGGGGTTGTTTTTGGAGCATTGTAATAGAAAACCTATGCCACTTGAGCTCTGACCTTCTGACATGGTTGTGACCTCATTTGAGCTACCCAATGCCCTCTCCACTGTCAATGTTTCCCTCATGGGTGGGTTTCTAGCTTGCACTGTTCCCAGAGAAATACCATTTAATTGTGCAACTGAAACTTTAGTTTCTCATTAGCCTGTATGAAATGGAAATTGATTTGAAAATGCATTCCTGTGTGTGAATACTGAGTAACTTCTTTACCCTGCCTTGGTGAGTTCCAGACAGCGTCCTTGTGTGTCCACTGTGCACCTGGGCCACACTGTGTCCAGTGTTGACTACTGGGCAGTGGGCCCTCTGCACTGCATTCTGCCTAGACTTAGCCATGTTCGAATCACTTGCTATGTTGTCTTATAGAATGTCATTCTCTTTTGTATATTTTCTTGCCAAACAGTGTAATATGTTATCATGACTGGATTTCTGTAATGCACTTCCTGGGATTGGTCCCGATACTGTGTAGCTGATTGTTTGCCTTGTGCAGGGATTGTGGCAGCTGTGCGAGGCTATTTAGGTTGCATCTCTCTGAAGATGAGCCAGACAGCTTTTGCTGCCCTTCAGCAAAAGGATAGTGCGTCTTGTGTCTGCAGTGTGTCTGCTCTGTTTACTGTCTGCTCTTGTTGCAGGTCTTCGTACATATGTCGCCATACCGTTCCATCTGTCTATTGCTGTCTAAAAGATAAGCATGCCTTGTCTGTCTTTTTATAGGTTTAGCTTATGTGTATTGCTGCTAATTTTAGCCAGTGTGCCAGCATTGTCGTAAGGGGCGTTGGGGGTGTTGGCAGCAGTCTTAAGTGTAGGGGTCTTGATGACAGGGGACAAGGTGCAATGTCATTGTTCCAGACCCAACCTGTCAGCAGCTCTAGAATTGTATAGTCTAATCGTCGGACTGCTGAGGCAAGCCTACAAAGCAAGATGCCCGCTGACCTATTGGCTGTAATCTGTGAGGGCATGACTGTGAATGGTATAGCCTAGAGGTGATTCTCTTGGATTTGGCACATTGTGTTTGACATTGGTATTGTGAGGAGTGTTATTTCACACGATCACAGAGTGAAAACAGTCTCCTCTCCTCTCATTCTCTTCCCTAGGTCTTTCATTTTTCCCATTTGTCGTCTAAACTAGTCATCTACTTGCATCCTATCAGTGTAGAGTGTGTGTGTGTGTGGGGGGGGGTACGCACGTGCACGCACACACACACACAATATTTGTATTTTTCTGAGCCAAACCAAGTTGTGTAGTGTATAATTAGAGCTCTGTAGTATGAATACATTTGAACACATAAAGAATCAAAGATCGAATTGTGTCGACATTAGTACTGAATCCGGAAATCTGTGTATCGTTACACCCCTACCTGGAGGGCAAAGTAAGGCTTTTGACAGTGATTGTATCAAGTTGTTCAGTCATGTAGGCCCAGTCAATGAATTGGTCAAACTCTTAACATGAGCTTGACTTGTGTAGAGTCAAGTAACATCAGACACTTCTTCCTTATGTTGTCCATCAGAGTTCTTTAGACAGCCCTGACTGCAGAGATGTCAAAGGCTCCAGATTCTCCACCTCGGACTCGCTCCAGATCAAGATCTAAGTCCAGGTCCAGGTCTTACTCCAGATCTCGTTCCAGAAGCAGATCGCGCTCCAGATCCAGGAAACATCGCTACAGGTAAATCCACCATCGTAACCATTTATTTTCAACGTAAAACCACCCCCAATTGTATACCGTCTGAACACTGAACTCAGAAACTTCTTTTATTCATATGCTACAAGTATTTTCAACGGCCTGACTGTTACCCTACCATCTTTGCCAGGATATTACTGCACATCATACAATCTCTCTCAAGTGAGGTATAGTGTTTGAACTATAGGCCCATTAACTGCAATATAAGAGGAAAGTATGGCAACTGCATTATGCGGTTGTCAGTGTTCCATTTATTTTATTAATCTGTCCAACTTTTGTTTCAAGAGAGGAATTGCCAAGGAGTTCCAAGCTACTTGGTTATCATCTAATCCAACATGATAGTGTGGTATTTCATTCTTTGAATTAGAAAATATTGCTACTTGGTGTCAGCATATTAATACAATTATTGTGTGGAGAAAGTGGACACCTTTGTTTTGTTCCTCACCTACACTTTTCTTCCAGCTAGCCTAATCCCTTTTAATTTGACTCCTAATTTGGCTCGCTGCTGATGGAAAGCGGCTGTCTTAAGAGCATTCAGCAGTTTCCCCTACATCTTAGCCTGCTGTGACTTCAACCAGGAATCCTTGGCCACGTTTTAAAGAGGTTAGAGGAAGTCGCGAGGGAGTACTACTAGCCAGGCTAAATCTCCCGCCCACTCTTTCTCGCTGCTCCCTCCTACTCTAAAGATTAGCAGAGCTGTAGAATGTTTCCCTGTTGGCTGCCACTGTTAGACTCCACACACCAAGGAGAGCAGAGTATCCCACTCATGGGATAGCACCTCGTGTGTTACGCCGCACGGCATCACCATTCTATTCCAATGAAAAGGTGCAAGCGGTAAGCTTAGTGATGGGATTTTGGGGGGGGGAGCGGGTGTTAAAGACTTCCCATGATGGCGTTGGCAAGTATTACACTTGAATCTTTCACCTGTCGTTTTCCATATGCTCATGAGGTTTATGTTAAGTAGTACAAGTTTTGCATCGGAAATTTGCCTTCTACTTTACACTTCACCGGAGTTCCAGGTTTGTGTGCAGCACTGAGGAAGTCTTGGTTTTCATAAACTAGGCTATATTCGTGACTACTTCTCTCACAAGTTTGATGTATATGATGCATGTTATTTGATTTTTATTCTCGTTCCATTTGCTGGTCAATGTTTTGCGGTCTTTGATCTTTTCTTTGGTGTGCTAGTTGTATGCATATTGTCGAGCATAATCTGTTTGTTCCCTTTTGATGTGTTGTCCCCTTCCCCACTCAAACTAACACTGTATTTTGTACTTCATGCGGTATTCTCAAGGGTATTGGTGTGACACTGCATAGATCTTGGATTTTATGATATTTTCTTGTATATACTTTCTGATATTTCCTTGTTTATCTTCACTATGTGAGAAGTCACTTTGATATAGTTTGATCACTTGTCACATGATATCTGCAGAGGGTCAGGAAGTAGACTCCCTTGGTTTCAGCTGCTGATATTATATTGCCCCCTTGTGTCCAGAATCACAGGACACACAATACAAGTAGGCCAGGGCGAAATCTCAATGTCCAGACTAAGGACTTGCAGACTGAGCCTTCACAGACTTGACTGATGTATTTATTAGTTCTCAAGTTCGGGAGTCTAAGAGGGTTTGAGGGTTCTGAGTAGGAGGAACATTTGGAACAGCCCTCCCTCTCAATCAGCAGAGTCGACATCAGCTGTGAAGTACATTGTCAGCAACCTAAGACCTTGGATGTTACTACAATAATACATTGAATGGACAGAAAATGACGTAAAAGTGTGAATGTGGGTTTATAATAAATCCTCAGGTTCGGCATAAATACACATATAAAGAACCTATATAAATGAAATTGCAAGCTGTAGATTAATCAAAGAGCAGAACCTTTGCACACTTGTAGATTGTCAGGTGCGTAGGAGAAGACCACGGGCTGACAATAGTAGAATAAAGGACTCCTTTGTTCTACTAAGCTGCAGGTTAATGAAATAAGGAATAGCCTATCATATTATTATAGGCTTACACTTGATTTTATTTTGCCACTGTAGGCCTATTTCAGCTTAATTGGTAGTAGTTATTTAAGTAAAACAACGCATTGGAATAACAATAAATAAATTCACAAACTTCAGTCATCACTTTCGCTTTATATTATGGCCAGTTTCCTCTGGTATCCCCGTTTACGCTATGAATTGGGGGTTATTCCCTCAAGCAAAGTCTGCAGAATTTAACTTAATGGAAAGTATGCAAAAAAAGTCTGCAAGAGAGCCCTCATTCACTTACCGATTTTACAGCGGGACACTCCCGAGTAAAAGTCTATGAGTCAGTGAGTGCCGACATTGAGATTGGACCCAAGACTCACTTGTCTTTTATGGCTGCACTAACAACTTCCTCTACTACTTCTTCACTCTTCGCTCTTCATCTTTGCACTTCTTCTTTTCTGCTCTTCATCTTCACTCTTCTTCATTCTTCCTCTTTGCTCTTCGCTCCTCTTCTTTGCTCTTCCTCTTTTATATTCTTCTCCTCTCTGTCCTCTAGTTCTAGGTCTCGCTCCCGTTCCAGATCCCACTCTCCGTCCCACAGAAACTATCCCACCAGGGACTACCAGAACAACCGCGGAGGGTACAGGGGTTACAACCGCGGCTACCGCAGGCCATTCAACTACCGTAGCCGGAGTCGGGGCTTCTATCCCAACCGTGGCCGTTACCAGAGCAGGGGCGGGGGCAACTACGGCTACAGAGCCAACAACTGGCAAGGCGGTGGCAACTGGCACGACCACCACCATGACCAGGACTACCACTCGCACAGTCCCAGGAGGGGGCGCTCCCGCACACCCAGGAAGCGCTCCCACAGCTACTCGGACCGCTCGTCCTCCGGCCGATCCCGGCGTTCCAGGCGCTCCAGCTACTCCTCTCGTTC
>OMKL01086461.1:16561-26891 GCA_900302295.1 Parasudis fraserbrunneri | reverse complement strand
GGAGTGAAGTTGAATAGAGCAGAGCGGTGATTAGTCACCTGAAGGGCCCGCTAGGGGATACAGTAGGGAAGGCACACCAAGCAGAGTGGAGGTGAAAGGTTGGAGTCATGGTTCATTACTCGCACTGTGTTTTCACCTCAGAATTAATATCAGGAGGGCGGTCTGTAGGGCTAAACTACTAACAGAAATGATGTGGTTCACACAGACACAGAACACACACAGAATGTGATCCCAGGAGTTTGAATTGGCTGGAAGCGGATTTCATTGGCCCTATACTTACACTGCAGACATATGTTTGGAGGGGGATGAGGGGGACAGGCCCCCCTTACTTTTGGGATGTCGTTGGGTGTCTCCGGCTGTTTGAAGCATCTTTGAATGCAGCAAATTGGCTGGTTTTGTCAGTGCAAATAATTTAGGGGTAGAAATACATCCTCTCCCTCTTCAAAAGAATTCACACCTGGGTTAGGTGAGACCTGTAAAGGTTCCCCAATTCCCCAACCTCAAAGTTGAAATGAAACCTAAACCCATTGCTCGATAACATGACATTTTTAAGAAAAGGTTCTAAACAGTGCAACTGACTGCCTCAATGACATCAGTATGAAAGTATGACAGACATGGACCTTGTGCTGTTCTGCTTTGTGACTTCTGCGGCTTTCAATACAATGACACCATTGTTTATGTCAATGGAAATTTTTTGGGTACGTCAATGGAAATATCTCAAGGACTTTTTTGGATTGCTTCATAATTTTCAGTCACAATACTTGTATTATTTCTCTATTCCTAATATCAAGCTAATGTAGTCATGTTCTGTTGAACAGTTTTGAGAAAATTGCCTTCAAACTTACAGGTTAATCTAAGGAAAAGTGTTAAATTCAAACCTTTATTTATTCTCGAATGGACAGTTGAGGTTACCCTCATTTACAATGTCGCCGAGACTTACAGGCATTTCAATATGAAAATATAAAACAATTAGTAATAAATAAAGAATCAGTTTACATTGTAAACATATAAGACATCATATAACACAAATCAGGACTAAAAACAATTGCATGCTGTTGCAGGCAAGCCTGCAATTACATTTCTAAACCGTCCATGTGATATGGAGGACTCAATCTTCAGCATGAGCTGGAGCTCATTCCATGTAGCTGGGGCACTAAAACAAAAGGCTGACTTTCCAAGTTCAGCCTGTACTCGGGGAACCTTAAGCATGAGCCAGTCATTTGATCGTGTCAAATAGGGTCCATAATTCCAATCTAACAACGTTGTGATATAAGGTGGTAATTTTCTGGTAATGGCCTTAAAGATAAACATATACCAATGTATATTTCACCTATCTGTCAGAGAAGGCCAACCCACTTGATCATATAAGATGCAGTGGTGAGTAGCATATTTATCAATAGTAATAAATCTGAGAGCAGAATGAGAGACAGAATCTAAAGGTTTAAGAGTGGAAGGAGCAGCATTCCTATAAATCACATCTCCATAATCCAAAACAGACAGAAAAACAGCTTCAACAACCCTCTTTCTGCTGATCTTTTTTTGTCTCCATTTTTTATTTTAGCAAGATCGTCTATATGGTAATTAAATGTAAATTTGTCATCGAGCCAGATTCCCAGATATTTACATTCTGTAACCATTTCGATGTCAGACCCATTCCTAGTTAATATATGCAAATTATTGTAAGCAATATCTTTGGCCCTTAAGAACATCATAAATTTAGTTTTGCTTGCAGCTTAAGGCCAATAATAATAATCTTGCAGAGCATTAAATGAGAGCTGTAGGTTCTTGATAGCTAGTTGTTACAGAGTCTGAAATGCAATAAATAATAGTGTCATCTGCGTGAAGATGAACTTAACAGCCACTCCGAGATAAGATAATGTAATTAATATAAATAATAAATAGGACAGGGCCTGGGATTGACCCTTGTGGAACACCTTTTGTAATGGGTAATAACTCTCATTGGGCTCTCCCAGCTTTCACGCACTTAAGTCTCCCAGAAAAATAGCTCTGAAACCAACCGCAAGCATTTTCTTCAAAGCCAATATTATATTAATATGATTAATTAATCAGTGTAACAGCGAGCTGCTGTTACTAGAGATTGGATGTTTAAACATTCTTATTATTGATGGAAACGGTTTATGGTTAAACTGACATACTTATTTTGCACATAGGTACATGTAAAAAGAGACAAATCATGTTATGAACATTTATATTTATTGATTGGTTGGTTTGGTTGCGGTTGTCTACAGCGCAGATGCTGGGCTCTGGCTTCATCGTTTCTGTAAACAGAAACATAGAATACATTGAAATATTGGAATCAATGTATCATCAAGGTTTGATAATTGAAGTAGGATAAAAGGAGACTGTTTAGCTGAGACAATGAATTTAACCACCATGGTCACATGCTCAAACGTACCTCTGCCTCTTCTCCTCCTCTCAGGGTGTCCGACGGGCAAACAGCTCCCCCGGGCTCGCACACCTGTGTATAGTTCCGGGAGGGTTACACCAAGTGGGAAGGGGGTAGAGGGGAGTTTGAGCTGTACTATTAATTGTATCTCTGGTTGTAAGATATGTATGGGAGATGTCTTAGCTATAGTTGGTGGGTAAATGTTTATAAAGATTGTATGTATATTTTGGATATGGATTATGTAAATATGTATTATTTGTTAAATGTATTGAAGGAACCTGTGTAGTCGGTATGTGCCAGCAGATAATTGGCTGTGCATACTATATGAGGGCTCAGTTGGGTTTTAACTGGCCCTGGCAGATATTGGTTGTTTTTGTACCACAGTGGTTTTAAAAAAAAAAAAAAGTTGACTATTTTAAAGTCATCTGGACTCCGCCCCTCCTCATTTTGCCTCCATGACCGCTCGACCAGTCTGACAATCAGTAACATTCCAACTGAATTTGCAACTTCCAACTGAAAATAATAAGCATGATATTTGTATCTATTCAATATGGAGAGAGGATATATTTCTGTTTCATGCCTTGCAACAGTAGTTAAACTTCTCTCACTTTGTCAAGAATCTTTTCGTTTAAGATTCTCTTGCTAAATTGAGCGATGCCTCCCAAGATCAAAGCAAATGGCACCACAATGTACATGAAAATGAACAGTGGCAATGCAACTGAATTAAAATAGCCTGAATCTCATCTCAATCTCTCTTACTTCAGTCAAATGATCCAAAGACACATTTGCTTCTCACCATGACTGCCTGTGGCTCTCCATTCACGAGTGAACATTTGCTTTTAGTAATTTTCAGACAAACAAATGACCATTTTCATCTGTCTGTGTGTATGTTTAGGATGCCTGGAGTGCTGCATCAAATGCCTGGGAGGAATCCCGTACCCATCTCTCATCGCCACCATCTTGCTGTACGCCGGAGTGGCGCTGTTCTGCGGCTGCGGGCACGAAGCCCTGTCAGGCACTGTTGCCATCCTCCAGAACTACTTTGAGGTGGTGAGGAGCCCCATGGACTCTCTTGACGTCTTCACCATGTGAGTACAGGACAGTGCTGGAGCTGTGACTACTTTGAGGGAAATGGAAACAAAGGGATATTTCAAAATGAATTTAGATTTGCAAAGTCAAATGATTGTGTCACATTTAATAAAACAGTTTTACAAATAAAAAAAAAAATAAAGATTTTGAAGTAGCCTAACGGGGGTCGTCATGTTTTTGTTGTCATGGATATGCGTCACTGGGGGTGAACTGCCAGAAGTTATCACTCCAGTGATGCTGTGTATCCATGACAACAAAAACATGGTGGCCCCCATAAGGCTACTTCA
This sequence comes from Parasudis fraserbrunneri, assembly GCA_900302295.1. NCBI lineage: Eukaryota > Metazoa > Chordata > Actinopteri > Aulopiformes > Chlorophthalmidae > Parasudis > Parasudis fraserbrunneri. The sequence continues at coordinate 23,108 of OMKL01086461.1, read as the reverse complement.
AAATAAAACATTTCATTTGTAAAATTAAAAATTTTAAAACTGATTTTCTTTTTTTTGTAAAACTAATGAATTAGGCCTATCCCTCTGATTTCTAGTGTTTCCATTGTCCTTAGTATAGTCATATAGGAAAGTGAATTATAAACAGGACGAGAGTTGCGTAGGATCACTGGGGAGTGGTTATAAAGGCAAAAATCATATCGAAACCAGGGGAGCCCTGTCTGTAAGATCTCTGGTCATTTGGATTGAGGACCGTAGACTCAGTCGCGTACAATTTAGTGGAAAAAGGCAATTCCAAACAATCCTCATTCCAAACGATAGAAAATATTTGTGACAGCACCTTTAAATTATGTGTTTTTCATATCATGTTGGGATGGTTCTCTGGCTTGAAAGTAGTGTAGCCTACAAAAATGTGGAACTGCCACTGGAAAGTGGTTTGGTTTTCTGGTAATTGCCACACAAACATCAGCAACATTTGCCTCTGCTAATGCTAAATGAATAGGAGTCATAGGGGCAGTCACAACATGTCTCGAATCATCCTCATGAAGGATACAATTTAAAGTTGTTGGTGTAAATTGATTTGATCCAAGAATTGTGCAACATGCCATGCTTGCCTCCACTACTCCCATTAATTTAGCATTAATGGTGGCTGACAGAACCCAACTAGCATTCCAGTTTCTTGGACTACTCTCAGCCTCAGGCCAAATAATCATCTGAATATCACATGAGCATTATTAAGAAATTACCCTTAAGCCTTATATTTCTGGTCATTCTGATACAGATAATATCATGATTGTATATTGTAGGCTATATGTGCAAGTGTGTTCAAACAGTGTGGTTACTCTTCAAGTCACAGTTCCAATAGAGCATCTCATCTACGTTGCATTGGTTCCAGAATAGATTCTTGGGAGCTAAAGGTGTTGAATGAGACAGATGTATCACTTCAGCTGCCACCCAAAATAATATGTTGGCTTATTTACTCATGGATTGATTTTCTTTCCCTTTTATACTTAGAACTGTTTAGCATTGGACGGCCATTAAATGTGGATGTTTACCGTACCTACACCAGGAATAAAGGAATATTGTGACCATACTCCTCTCCCATAACTTGAGACACAGTTTTCTGTCACAATGGGCAACTGTACAACATTAGCTACTGTACTGTGAATCAAAGATGGTCTTTCATTACAGTTGCTAGCATTATCTGTAACCTTTGGTCAGCTGACACTAGTTCTAATGTTTGGTGGCTTATAAAGGGGATGTGTTAGACACTGCATTGTGGGATACCATAGATTAGGAGGACTGACATCAAACATGGGAGCAGACACAATGGCCCAATGTCAGTCTACTGCCCATCTCACTCAAAATTTGCTGTCCCGCCTTCTAATGCAGACTGGCTAGTGCTAGCTTAGCTGCCTTACAACATTGTCATAATTCTACTCCATAGACCCACATGGGGGTTTACATTCAGATTGTCAATATTTTCAGGCTGGTTTTGGGTGGTTTTACACAGATGTGAGTTGGGAAAAAGGTGAAACAACATGCATGGAGTAGCCTATAGCAATAGTGATACAGAGAGGCTAAGTAATGGAGTGTTTCTGTGGTTTTTTGTTTTTGTTTTGTTTCTGAAACTAAAACAATAAATGCTGCCTGTGGCCAGCCACATAATTAGCTCAACATAGCTAGCTAAATAACTAAACAAGGATAGATTAGAATGGCGACAAAGCCGTGCCCCCAAAGTGTGGTGAGGCAGTGGGGTTTTGTCATTTACCAAGGTTGACTATGTATGCCAGTTGTGGTTGTTTGTTCTGTGTTTCAATAAACTCTTATCAACTACTTACAGTATGGTAGCCTATTGTTAATTGCTCATTACTTTGTCATGTCTGTCAAATAACTGGATGATCATTAATAACAGCTTTTGACAAAGTACAGTAGTTGATACAGTTTATTGAAACACAGAACAAACCATCACATCCACCATTGTATGTAGTCAAACTTCAGCTATTTTGTGTTAAATGGCAAAACCCCACTTCTTTACTGAACTTTGTCGCCATTCTCATCTATGATATAACATCTTGTATAAAATGTACTTCTCAGTTTGCAGCAAACCTATGATAATATTAGCTGCCAATAACCTTAAGTGACTATCTTGTCTAAAGGCTATTAAATCAAGGTGTAGGCTATACTAAAGTCTTTAGCCTACTATATCACAGCTAGCCCAGGGCCTTGTTAAAAAGAAATAATTATGCATCAGATGGGCATGGTGTCATTAGCACTGCTATCTTCTTGGGGGAACGACTTGTGGGAAGTAAACGGGGGGAAGGCAGCATTTGTTCATAATCAACAACTTTAGGACAAAACAAACAGACATAAGTCATCAGGTCGTGTTAGGTCACCCGAAGATTCATCAGCGTAATATGAAATGTCCAGGAAGGGCAATGGGGAACTATCTGGCCACTGAATGGGGAAAGACCGTAGCGGAAGACTGAAGGGACATACCTGAAAACGGATCAAAATAAACTTTTCAGAACAGCACAAATACTCAGTGGTGGGCAGTGTTGGAAAGTTATTATTTGACTCAACTTGATGCAGTAACAAAACAAATGTCTCAATAGATGTGAGCGTTCTGCAGACAGTTTTATATGGGCCAAATACAGTAGTGATCTACAGAAGAACAGCGTTGTTTCCCCTCAAAAGTAGGTTTGATCATGAGTAAAGCCAAAGCACCCAGATGTGCATACTGTATTGCTGGTGGTACATTTCCAGAAGCCTATCCTCCGGTTGCACTGTTTCATCCAGTAGCCTAATCTGTTTTTATGAAGAAATCAAAATGCCCTCCTGCATCGTTAGACAATAGCTCCATTATGATGTTTGTACACTGCATTACAATGCAATATACTTCATACGCTTTTGCAGTCCTAGCCTGGCTCATGTAATTTCCCTGTCACACTAGGGATGGAAGAGACTGAAAGTGAAAATAAAGCGAAAGCTGATCGCTCCCTCTGCTGCACAATATAGCAGCGCTTTTCCTCCAAATACTGCTGGATCTGCGGCTATGACACAAGTAAAGTAAACGGTTTATCTAATTCCCACAATACTGACAAATCGTTTAATTTTTTAAGCTTGATCGACATGATGCACAACAAACAGTTATTAATTTTCCAATTACTCGTGAATATCCCTATATTGAACTGATTGAACTGCTCTTACATAATGTGTCATGCCTTTGAGCTGCCACTAGGGACAGAGTGGCAAACCATGACTGAATTAGCTGCACTAGGCTAACGTTATATGCTATCAGGACACTATGTTAGGGCAATAACTTAACTCATAGATGCAGGCCTACATCTCACTGCCTCTCCAGATTAACGTAAATTTAGCTGAAAGTAAATTAAATGTCCCATATCGTAGAAAGCGAGATTTCCATTTTTCTTTTGATTATAAAGCAGGTCTAGGTGCTATATAAATACTGAGCGTATCAAAACGCTAAGTTCACAGAGAAATGCATGCAGTCAGTATTCAGAAAATGTGCCTGTAATTTGAGCCGTTTGGACATCCATAAATTGATGGTGTCATCAAGGTAGGCTCACTCCTCTCCTCATCCTTGGTGTGCGTGAGAAAAACGTGTGTGTACAAAATGGCGGCTTGCTTGTAAACTGTTATTTTTCCAAACGGTTCACTAAAATATGTTTCTAACAACATTTTAGGAGAGAAATAGGATATACAATTACTGGATCTTAATTCATATTTGATCTGCAATGCCTAGTTTGACAGTTTGTTTGATATTGAGCCAGGCGCGCCGGAGTTCATGTGCAGTACGGGTGCGGTACACAGAAACAGCCTGTCAAGAACAGGACTGAAACAGAGGTATAGAGGCATGCTAGAATGCATAATCTGAGTGGTATTTTCAGCAAAAAACTTCAAAGACATGTTTTGGGGACCTCAAAGACATATATTAACTTGTTGAAAAGGAGTATAATATGGGAGTTTAAATGTATCTTACCTGCTCCTGGATGAGTCTATTACCTGCGATCATGATGACTGTCAGTCAAATGAGGCTTCTCCCTCTTGCATTGCTATTGACACTAGTGCCAAAGTTGGTCTGCTATTGCTTACAATTGCAGCTTTTGGCCATCCATTTTTACATTTTGCATATATCCCTCCATGGCATATTGAAGGCCCTTTTGATGGCCTCTTGACAATATAAGGTCTGTCTGTTTCCAAAATTAATTTGAAGCCCCCTGGATCTATCATGACAATGACAGCTGCCATTGTTTCTGTGCTAGAAACACTACTTGGCCCTGACCGCTTGGAGGAGTAGCAATGGTGACTAAGGGGGGGTGGGACATAGCAAAAGGTGAATTGTAATATTGTGATATTGTGAGGCAATATCAGGCCCCCTATCACTAATGGATTTGATGAACGATAATTGGATTCTGGAGCTCTATACCTCCCTAGCCTTTTTACATGTTATTGTGCAGTAACATGCAGATCGCTAAAATGCAAATACAAATTAATATTGACAACTTAAGAGTCTATTTCAATGTTTTTAATGGTTTCCTTTGTTTCTCTATGTATTCTCCAGGATTGACATCATTAAGTATGTCATCTATGGCATTGCCTCGGCCTTCTTCGTCTATGGCATCCTGCTGATGGTTGAGGGCTTCTTCACCAGTGGAGCCATCAAGGACCTGTATGGAGACTTCAAGATAACCACCTGTGGACGCTGTGTCAGTGCTTGGGTAGGAGGAAAATATCACTTGAATCAATTCTGTCAGATTCATGTCTCTTAATGTCATTGCTATGATTATGTAGTTTATTTTTAATTGTCATGATGTGAATTTATATTGCATTTTGACACTTTAATTAGATTAAATTAATATTTTTGTCCACTGGACACAGTGGGTGGTTGATTCCATAATTTCCCTGCCACCTTTTTTTTTTTTCTTTACCTGCAAAACACAGTTTTAGGATAGAATATGACCTGACCTGGTTGCATACATACTGTGGTTGGTAGAATAGAAAAAAAATATCAGCTACAGTTTAAACTGACCATTTTACTGGTGGCTGGTGTCTATATCCCAATAGAGGTCATGCATAGCCACGTAATGAATTCATAGGTCCACAGGGAGATAGAGGAATCAAGTTATGTTGTGGTATCGTGGTTACTGAGTACATTGAATGCGTTATCTTCTGTGCCTGTGGAACAGTCCGAGCCAAACAAAAGGAAAGTGGTTGAGAGACAATGCTCCAAAAATGGAAGACAACAACTCAGAATCAAGCTTGACGTGTTTTGACATGCCTCTGTCAAAATGCATCAAGCTTCACACTTTTAATGGATTAAAAGAGCATTGTGTATTCACAAGGAAAACATGGCTGCAGTTTATTCTTTTAAGCTGCTGTTTGCCAATTATGGGGATTTCTACACCTGCATATGAAGTACGAATGGGGAAGGCCTATTATAATTACGTGTGTGTGTGTTTGTCTGTCACAGTGATAACTTGCACATCTGATTTAGCTCAAACTTAGTAGATAGACTAACGCCAACAACCTGCAATTACATATTACTCAAAAAAATAAATTGCACAGACCAGGGTCAAAGTATTAACCATTGGTGTGTATAGCAAGGATTAAAACGGCAACTGATAAGGTTTCCAGCTTTGCTAAAATAAGACACAAGCTAGGTGTAGGCTACTCAGTTTATACAATAATATAATGAGCCTCCTCAGTCAACTTGGTATTCTCCAAAATAGTCTTGAGTGGAGGGTGAGTTTACAGGTCAGCTGAAATGTGGGTTTTGTATCTCCATGAGTGCCATTCTAGTTTATCATGTCTCATGTCTCTGAACAAGGACAACCAAAGCTTATAGCAATGGCATGCCCATCTTTCATTGAGATTAGAACTCACTAGAACTAACTTAGAATACTGGTAATCAAGTATGAAAAGTAGGGCTGGCCTTGACTAAGGCCAGAAGTCTAGTCATGGACTGGTTTCAAGGACATAGATTAAGCCTAGGTCTTAACTGAAAGCAATTTTTAATCTACGACTAGGCTTAATCCACGCAACTGGCCCATAGAATTTTGCTGACTACCCAGTAGTGTCATAGCTTCACCCAGTCAAAGGGCTTCATTTCGGAAACTTTTGTGAATACAAATCATCCTTCTTATTGAATCTGATCACATTTCTTCTTTCTCTCTCTCTCAGTTCATCATGCTGACATACATCTTCATGCTGGCTTGGCTCGGGGTGACGGCTTTCACCTCCCTCCCTGTCTTCATGTACTTCAACATCTGGACCATTTGCCAAAACACTACGATGCTGGAGAGCGCCTCACTCTGCTTGGACCCTCGCCAGTATGGTGAGGAAGACTACCCTATGTCTCTCCCACTGTTTCTCTCTTCCCCTTTCTCTCTCTCTCTCTCTCTCTCTCTCTCTCTCTCACTCAGTCTTTGTGTGTCTCTCTTTCTGAGTTTACCCATAGGGCACAGGCCATCTACTCTAGAACCGTGTATTTGTGCCATGGTTGAAAAGAATACATCCATACCCCCCC
>OMKL01086461.1:0-16541 GCA_900302295.1 Parasudis fraserbrunneri | reverse complement strand
TCTCTGTTAAGTAGAGTGAACATGTGTAATGTAAGGAATATGGATAACATGAGCCAGATGTGCTATAGGCCTAAGCTATACAATCATATGATGTAGTGATTATCATCCCACTGGTTACAGATGCATTTCCTTTGCTGGCAAAATAGAGAAAAATATAATATTTATAAAGTGGAACACTTCAGGCCTTACAGCAAATAATAAGGTATAAAATGCTATACTGATGTGGCAAAATAATGTCCTAAATACACTATCTACTCTTATTACAGGTATTGTGCCAATTGCTGATGCAAAAACAGTGTGTACTGGATCTGAGAAGTTTTATAAGATGTGTGAATCTAATGAGGTAGGTGACAAGAACTGTTACATGCTACTCTAATTGAAATGACCTGAAAAGGCTTGGTGCATTCATAGAGCTATTATTAGGTGTATATAAAACATTTATGTTGTTACATTGGTGAATAACATCTGATTTTCATCTGTGACTTAAACCTTTTGTTAACCTTTCATTGAGCCGATCCAAGAGACCAATTCAGCTTTGCTCTTAAGTTACATTGAAGGTTAGATGTATCTATTAGAGCCCCCAGCCTGTCCAGTAATCAGAAATTCTTAAAATATTCATGCATATAGGCCCCAAATCAAACAACAAACAAAAAATGCCCTTCAAATTCACAGTGTAACCATTTAACACAATGGTCACATATCATTTTTTTTATTGCAAGTTATTTGTTGAATTGCCATGATTTGTATGTTGAGCTATTGCTTTTTGGACTACCGGTACATTTCCAAAACAAAACTGAATGCAGAAATATCTCTGGTTAACTGTTAATGAACTCATAAGGGGATATCCATGATAAAAAGTGAAAATGTTCTGCTAAAGTAAAATATTGCTTTTTTTTGTAATTGTAAAAAAACAAAATAAAAACATGATGTTAGCAGCTATTGTATTTTCAAGTGGAAACTTTGACCAAGCCTTACTAATGAGTGCTGGGCTTTCTTTTCTTTCTGCAGCTGGACATGACATTCCACCTGTTCATCTGTGCTCTGGCAGGCGCAGGAGCAGCTGTTATTGCTATGGTGAGACACCATCATGATTTGTTTCTACTCAATTTATCTTGTCCGTCACAGCCTGGATTTACAGGATATCCGTTTGAGTGGGATAGCATCTTAAATTAACCGTGTAATCTGTATATGAACCACTCAAATCCCTAAGCCCCATGTAGTATGTTCTGCATATGAGGAAAGATGAGTGTGATGATTTCCCTCTGGTCACTAATCAGCTAAGGGCCACAATCAATGATTTGTTGATGAAATTGACAGTATTTGGAAATGAGGGTATATGGGGTAATAACTGGGAAAATAGGAACTGTTTTGTTCAAGCGTCGTTTACAGCTAGGTTATGTCTGTGGTATTCTGGATTCCTGTGAGAATAGCTAGGGAGTGGAGAGAGAAGATATTTTGGCGCAGTGGAAAGACAAGGTTTTTCTCTCTCCCTCTCTCGGAGGCGCTAGGCATGTCACAGGGTTGTCATGGAAACTGGGAAAAGAAAGGGCCGGCGCTTGTTGAAAACATCACTCAGTAATTTGTGAGGAGCCATTTTCTAAGAAACAGAATGCATTTGTTAGTCAAGGGTGATGTTGCAAATTGTAGCAAGACACTGAACTGCCCCCCTTTTAAACAAAACAAATGGTTGGGAAACAGTGGAACACATACACTCACTTGCCAAGGGAAGGCTGGCCTCAAAAGCATCACAGCCAAAAACTAAATCAATGCAAGTTGGCCCCATTCGTGCTTGGAAATTAATAAAATATTCATCCAACCTAACAGTTGCCCCAGCGACAAATTTGGTGATAAACCTTAAAGGGTAAGTTCAAAATGTTGGGCCGCTAGCCCTCTGATGTTCTCAATCGGTGGGGTCCTTTCTCAGCGCAATCTTTGCTGTTATTCATGCTGGATACCAGACATCCAGTGGTTTAAGCCTAGGCAATGGGGCCAAGCTCCACTCTATATTAGCCCTGAAATATACAATGAAACCTACTTTGGATGCACTGTGGAGTAGGTTTCAGTGTTTATTTTGGGGCTTGTCCAGACTGGAGCATGGCCCCACTGACTTTGCATTAGTTTTGTGGCTAACCAGCCAGAGCTGTATGTATCCAGTATGAATAACAGCATAGATTGTGCTGAAAAGAACTCTACCGATTGACAACATCACTGTTAAGTAGGAAATAGGGCTAGGGGTCCAACATTTTCTGAACGTACCCTTTAAGAGACTAATTAGCAAGAGCAGTAATTAGACAAGACATATTGAGTTATTTCACTGAAAATTCAAGTTTGCTGCTAGGCTGCAGCTTTTGCCTAAATCCGAGTGACCTGGTTGGTCTATGTGCATATATCAAAGCCATGAGCAGCACAGCTGTAAATGACTATGATCCCTTGTGAAAAGAGTGGCTGTGTTACAACCGCGGTCATTAAAGCATAATGCATGCACTATTGCCTTTGCTGCCATGGTAACACAGGACTAAGCCAATTTAGGGTCTTATACCCCCACCTGCTGGTCTATCAGTGATGTGCCACTTAAAATGGGCGGGTCCACTAAACCAAACTTCAGAATTCTACTATCTACTCTCTATTCTACTGCAATTTAAGTGAACATTAAATTATAAGGATTATAGCCATTTCAAATGAATGAATGAATGAATACTAAATTCTGATGCCAATGCCATGCACCCATTGGCCCATCACACATGACAAAAACTGTGAAAAACCATGTAAGATACATTTGGTTGTCACGGCCAAGTTCCCACACCTGAACATCACATTGCATCCTAATCCCTGAAGAGTAACCCAACAGCCACACAAAATACTACTACTGGCACAGTATACCCTTGCAAGGGCCCAACAGGGTGAACCAAATCGACAAATAGCTTCTTATATTGTTCTTCCTTAAGAAACCCCGTTATCACTTACTTTTCCAATGTGTTTTGGGAAAATGTATGTGAAAGTATTTAAAGAGTATGGAGCGGGGGAGGGGGTGGGGAGTAGATGTGTGTTTCACAGACTCCCACTCAAAGACGGGGGCTGGGGGTGAACAGCCCACCTCTGATTGGAGGGCATTCTTTTCTTTAATATAAACTTCATGACGTAGATTAGTCCCAAATGGTCAACTCTATGTCAGCATTGACCTGAAAGGTTCAGGGCTGATTTAAAACAGTAGATGACGTGTTGAGCCATTTTCAACCCATGAACTGCAGATTTTTATACATTTGGTAAAAAAAAAAGTCAATATTAACACCAGCACTGATATGTTTCATGACAGTACAGTAATTTAGTTTAATTAGTAATTTAGATCACAACTCAAAAAACATGTTTAAGTGTACAGTACCTCTTTAATACTCCATTGGTGGAGTTGAATAATGAAAAGCTTTTTTTTCTGTAGCTAGCTTTCCAGTTTTAGATAATATTGTCTAACTAATTTTATCATGGAAAGTCAGTCGGACAGCCATGAACCATGACACCTGGTGAACACAGCGGAGTAGCCCCCCCTACCTAAAACCCCTGTTGACAGAGAAATGGAAGGGACAGACACAGTTAACCCGATGATCGCTTTCTGTCTGCCGAGTCATAACTGTGACACATCTCCTGCCCGTAGATCCACTACCTGATGGTGCTGTCAGCCAACTGGGCCTATGTGAAGGATGCCTGCCGGATGCAGAAGTACGAGGACATCAAGTCGAAGGAGGAGCAGGAGCTTCACGACATCCACTCCACCCGCTCCAAGGAGCGCCTGAATGCCTACACATAAAAACCCACATGAGGCCTGGCCCTGACCCTCCAGCCCCCCTCCCTCTCTCTCTATCTCTCTATCTAATCTCTCTCTACCATCCCCTCCAGAGGGGGGTGCGGATGGCGCCCCGGGGCCCCTCGCCACTGCTGATGTCACTGGTGCGTCATATGACAAAGTGGTCCGGGGGGACCCTCACATAACCCCCCCACAAACAGCATTTCAGATGAAAAAAAGAAAAAAGAAACAAAAACAAAACAAGCCCCATTACCTCTCTCATGGACTGTGTTATCATTACCATTATCGCAGTTATGTTATTATTGAACAGACGTTGTTTAGTGTAGATAGTAGTTCAGTAGATAGTAGAATTAGCAGTAGCAGTAGTGGTTCAATTGCTTTTCTTTCTTTTTTTTTTTTCTTTGGATAATTTGCATTTATTTGTTTTGTTTTATTTTTCTCCAATATTTTTTATTTGATTTAAGGTGTCATAATTTTTTTTCTGTATTATTTATTTTTTTAGGGGGTCAATTGGGGCTTTTCAAGCACATTTCTCATATTCGTGTGTCTGTGAAGATCTCATTTTAAAAGGATGTGAAGGGTGATCGGTTTTGAAGACTTAAAAACTATTTTAAAATCTCACAAGGCAACTATGAAGCTTCTTAAGCCTTTATCATTATTCCCAGGGATGAAAATAAATTTTGACGAGGAGGGAATTAAAATCTTACTCCTGGTCTGTTTTTCTAACTGCTGTTATACAACAGCAATACAATACAATAATAGATACCAAATTATTAAGAGGTGAATAAAATATTATTTGCTAGCTGTGCCAAGCCTGTTAAACAGGAAACAATGACCAAGGTCAATATCAAAGATGGGAGTAGTTGATTAAATGATAAACTCTTGTTTATTTTACAATATGGGGGAATCGTGCCAGTTAATATGTATTTTAGGACTGTGACTGATTCCATCGTCTTTAATCATAAGCCACAAAAAAGCACATGCAAACATGCTTTCATAACCCCTTTTTTAATTTCTTAAAAAGTTGAAACTTTATAAATACTAGTATGAATCCAGTTTTTGCAGAACTCTGCACTGTATATATTGATATATAAAAGCAAACTTATATGTTAAGCACTTCAATTTTCAGGACAATTCATATGAGAATAAAAAGAGATAAGTGTGGCTCAATCCACTCTCCATCCATCAGTCTCTAAACAAAACACAAAAAAAAGACAGTAAAAAAGTTGTTGGTGTAATGTTGGCACTTCTTGGTGGAACTATCAGACGTGAGAAAAGTGTGTGTCACAGTAATTTTGTTCATGACAGTAAAAGTCTGATTGTCTTGCTTACACATCATTATGCCATAAGACTACAGATGGCCTATCATTTCATTGCCTGGCAATTATTTGTTTTGTCAGTACTTCTAAAGGCTAGTTTCATGCACTTATTTGACCATTTCTGTGCTCTCTCTAGGTGTAAGCGCATTGGTGTTCAACTCCAAGTTGGATAACTGTACTGTTAGGTAAAGACTGTGAATTTAGATGTTTTTCGTGGCATGGACATGCATTAATGGTATAGTATTATTGACTCAAAAGTTGTTTTATTTCACTATTTTATTTTATTTTTTTACACTTTTGACTGTCTTGCTGGACCAACCCTTTGTTTATATGTGCAGTACTAAAACTCCCATGCTTACCGCATTATGCTACTGATATTAGAGACTGTAGTGTTTGAGTTGTGTCTATTTAGTTTGTGATGAGCTCTCAACCATGTCTTAAAACTAATACTTGTACCAACGTTGCTTACTCAGTAATGACCTGAAAAATGCTTTCAGCTTCCTCCTCGTACTAGTCTTTTGTACTTTCACTAAGAATGCTTAGTAGCAGGCTTTAAATTGAATCTGTTTTGTACATTCATGTGCCAACAGCTTGAAGTGGCTTTTTTGACCTGTAGGATCAAATTTGCTTGCATAAATAAAATTCACTTGTGTACTTGTTAATAAATACTTGGTCTTTTTTTGTTCAGAGATCCACTTTTACTTCTGTTTACTTCAGTCTCACCACAAAGAGTGCTTGCTATGGTTTTGTTAATTAAATGGCGTTATCTGTCTGGTACAGAACCCCAGGCCAGGAGGGCCCTCTAATCGTCCATACACTTATGGTTTGAGGTGGTGAGTGGAGCCATGGGATACATTTTTAAATAGTTTTGATAATTTTAATCTACCTTATCATAGTCAAATATATACACAACTCATCCAACTCTAATTGAATTGAAATATTTCAAAGGAAACATGCAATGGAAGAAGTACGATGCATTGCACATCCTGTGATGTGCTTAAGCTAAAAAAGGAACGGTGGGCAGCACTGATCACTCTCTTTAGAGTTATTTAAATTTAAAATGTGTGGTCGCTTGTGTATCTGTGTGTATATGTGTGTGTGGAGACCCCGTTCTACATAGTATATGTTAATGTTACCGATTGTAGATAAAATGTGGAGCTAATTCAAATCAAATTCTTATATTGTCAAATTCTCACAGATACCATGGCAGAGTTCCCTCAGTACCCATCACTGATGTGCTCTTGAGCAAGGCTCTCAACCCCCAACTGCTCCAGTGGAGATGCTCAATGGCCAACAATATAAAACTGGTTGTACTGAGCAGCTCCCAGGTGTGGATGTGTGTGAGTGTGAAGCAGGGTGTTGCTGATGAAGAACACCCGTGCTCAGCAAACCTACCCAGGGTAAATAAAGGTTAAACAAACACAAGTATTACCGGAGATGAGGTTGGAAATCTCTGAAATCTCTCTGAAACAACAACTAAAAAACATTCCCAACATGTAAATTGTATACTTCATGTGGCCCATTCCAGTGCACGGGCCTCTTTCTGCATGCATGTCTCTCAGTTCTCTGGGTGTGTGCTCTTGAGGACAGTTTGGCCTCCTACTCCACCCCCTATCCCACTCAGTCAGGTTATAAATCACACCCCAGATAGCAGCTTGCACCATTGTGTCAGTCAGAGCTCCCTCACGCAACTGCCACACCGCCCACGTTTCAGCAGGTGCTGTCCCAACTGCCATGCAGGAAAGGTGGGGAAGAAAATCTGGGGTAGGAGGAGTCAACTGGGCGGGGTAAGGAAGGTCAGGGCTGGATTGGGCCCAGGTATCCTGGCAGTGAGGTGAAGGGATGTTGTGAGCAAGGGAGAGATTTCCAAGGCTGTGGCCAGATCCCATGCAGGGAAACCTCTGAACCAGGTGATTAGCGGCCCGTCCAAGAGGCTGATTCAGTCCCCAACCCCCACCCCCCGGCAGCATGCGCGATCCAGTCAACCCAGAGAAATCCTCTGCTAATCTCCCCCAACCCTCCCTCACCCACTCATAGCGATGGGTCACCTGTAAGTACCTCTTGAGCATGTTTAACGTGGACTCTTGGGGACTCATCTCTTTTTTTTTCTCTCTCTCTCTCTTTTTTATTACTATCCTTTATCCATTTTTTGTGTTATTTGATCATTCCGCCTCCCTCCAAATGAATTTGGATGTCTCTTCTCACGACCTCTCGGCGTGAACATTTGGGACTTGTTTGGCGAAATCATCATGCATTGTCTTCTCTATGTTCATGTTTTTCTGTGCTGCCTCAGTGTAGCCCACTCCTTCTGTCCTTCGCAGTGCACCTGCGTCTTCCACGGACGCAGCGACGGAGCGGGGTCCAGGTATATTAAGACTTTCAGTTCTCTTCACTAACACGTTTGGTAATATTTAGACACACGGTTATCTCAGCAAATTATAAGGCCTCGGATAGAGGAATGCTAATCAGGTCAGTACCTGTGTACCTCTGCTAATATGCTGCCGCTTCTCTCTTTCCATACTGACATCAACTATGTTTGTGGAGCAATGTCAAATCACAAATTTCAATTTGGTGAATTAGTAACACTGGACTATTTGGGTAGTTAATATTATACGTAGGGTGTGGTAAAAAAAAAAAAAAAGGAAACAGCAGCATAAAAGCTTCCCACAGTCAAGCTGGCTCTCCTATAGTGTGGGCATGTAACATGATTTCAGTTATCCGATAACAAAAAAAGGTAACTGTAATAAGTTACTGAAAAAAAAAAAATCCACAATATTCAGATGACAGATATTTATATAAAAATGGAAATTACTTGTTAGATTACTCAAAAACATGTTTTAAGGGAAAAAAAGGGTGTTTAGATGTGAGATTATAAAAACAATAGTTTATATGTCTTCAAATGGTTGTAGATGGTCCTTGATGTTGATAATTGCACAACTTATATAACAGTCTGTTGTTTATTTAACTGTATTTTCCATGGATTTTGAAGGCATAGTAATCCAAAAGTAACTGAATGTAATACATTTAAATGTTTGAATATGTGTATTCCATTGGATTATGTTACTTACATTTTCAAGTAGGTAATCAGCACTCTGTAATGGATAACATTTTGGAAGTAACCCTAACAATCATAGGTGTGTGTTGCTTTTATGGAACGGTTCCATGAAACCACACATCTCCTTCAGGTCAAGTTGAAGGCTAATCACTCATAAAATAAATAATTATTGATTGATTATAGGCACCATTCACTCTTTGGTGGGATCATTTTCTGCTTGGTATGTTCATAATACTGGGGAGTAGAGAACCAACATTCTTGTGATCAATAATCACCAAGATGTACAGAGAGAATGTAGGTCCTCCCTAGTAAGAAAAGGTCATAAACAGAAGAATAATTGAGGCAGAAAATGTGTCCTTATCACATATACTGTCTCCTTTTCTTTCTTTCTTTTTGATGAATTTCTATGGTATAGAGCACTACACTGATATGAAGTTATAGATGCCCAGTGGGTGGAAATGGGTGGAAAAAAAACACTTCTTGCTTGTCTCTGGCCATGGCAGACAAGATTGAAAGTTTACAAATTGCTTGCAGATTAAAAAATGTTTAATAGTCAGGGCCGGCTCAAGCCTTTATGGGGCCCTAAGCAGAATTAGATTTGGGGGCCCTCCACTGCCTTCGCACCGCCAATACTTTTGACTATTGTCAATGCTTGATCATTCCCGAGCTACTGTGTTTTGCATTTTTTGGTGCCTTGTTTTGCTTGTATCCTGTTGTCTTTGTAAAGCTGTATAATGGAATTCATAAAGCTGCCATGATGTCATTTAAGTTTCTCCAAGATTCCACAGTGCAATGTGCACAGAGCATTGTTGTTCCGCAGTCAGAGGCAGCTGGCTGTAATGTGGATGCCTTCTAGCCATTACTGTCATAACCAACTAATATTAACACAGCTTAGCTAGCTAGCTAGCAACATCCCAGTGATGTAGCAGTCCTTACATCAGCATTTCCTTTTAGCCGCTCGATACGAGATTTGTATGTTCTTGCACGAATATGAGTGGCCAATGTTCAATGCAATACGCTAGTGCAGTGGTATGGTTTTGCCAAAGACAGGAGGATAGTGGCTAGAAAGCATCCGCATTATAGCCGGCTACCTGTGACAACAGCAGGCCACCTGTGACAATCTGTGCGAAAAACTTAGATGCCATCTCGGCAGCTTTATGAATGCCCACCATTGTATTGATTTTGTTTGCTTATGCCCTGGGCCGGGCACTGGTAATAGTATATTTGAATGCTGAAATTCTGTGTTATTCCTCTATAAACTATTGAGTGTAGAAGCACTGTCATCCTGGTTACCAAGTTACCATCACCACAGAGAAAGTGATGCATGATGGGATACAGGTGACCAATCAGAAGCTATTGCTTGTAGTTTCTTCTAGGCTAGCCCTCTTAGGGATGATTGGATTGATTCTGTGCCAGGACATGTATTGTCAGTCAGTACAGAACCACCTGAACCCTTCACTGTCATGGGATTTTATATTTGTTTGTCCTTTTGGGAAATTTTAGACCATACAGTAACCCTGTTCAAGTGACAATCTACTATCCTTCCTCAGTATCTAACAGTTGTTGTGAACAACTCACATACGGGGCATAATAAACCAAATAATATTTAACCCATGTACATTTTTCCTCTTAGATCTGTGCTCTGCAATGATCCAGACATGTCGGACATTCCCGTCAATGTCCCAGTGGACACAGTCAAACTTCGCATTGAGAAAACCGCAGCACGGCGGATCCCAACAGAAGCCTTCTACTACCTGGTGGATCTACGTTACCTGTGGATTACCTATAACTCCATCACCTCAGTCGACACCGGGAGTTTCTACAACCTTAAAGTGCTCCATGAGCTGAGGCTGGATGGCAACCTGCTCTCCATGTTTCCCTGGGAGTCTCTGAAGGAGATGCCCAGCCTGCGGACTCTGGATCTACACAACAACAGGCTCACCAGTGTACCCCTGGAAGCAATCCCTTACTTCCTCAATATTACCTACCTGGATCTATCTAGCAACAAGTTAACAACCCTGCCCTCAGATCTCATGGACATCTGGCCCCCCTTCAATGGCATGCCCATCTCCCCCAGCACTTCCAAGAAAGTTGTGCTAGGTAAGAAAAGAGTGGGGCTGTGGTCCTGTGTAGCTCAGTGGGTGCACAAATGATTTACTTTGGGTAAAATTGTCAGTCACTTAGCATCTATTACCTTTATTTTCTTATGTTGCTGTTGGGGTGTTTACCGTGGTCTACTACTGTCCCTTTGTTCCAACAGAAACAACTTGGTGCACCTTATACTGTGCTGTCACTATGTTTTCTTGCAGTAATGTGGGAGCCATTTTAAAAACCGCTCTGCAGTCTCCTCTCCCTTGCCACACCGAGCCCCATCCACAGAAATTTAAAACATTACAACCTGTTTCATTTACACCTCACAAAAGTCATCATAGAAAAAAATATTGTATGTATATTTTAATTACTGATGTAGAACCATACAGTATGTTACTTTACGCATACATATGGTTTCCAGCGGAGTATTGAGGTAGAGCAGATGTGCTTAATCTGCTTAATACCTTGCTGTGCTAATAACCGATACAGGACACCTCATTGTCACATGGCTAGTTACTGGGTCAATCTATTTTTGATGCAATCTATCTGGGGTTATCACGCCATGGATTCCAGCGTTTAGAAATCTTGTTCCTACTTTTTCCCTTCGTTTGTCAGTGCAATCATTTTGGTTTGAGGTATTTTTGGCTTCACCTTAAATGTTCATCTCTGCATGACAACAAACCTTTATTATGTGTCATGTAAAATTTAAAGGGGACATATTATTTATCTTTTCAAACAATTTTACTTTCTTGAATCTGTGGAACATGTTCGCTACATTTTTTTTTTGCAAAGAAAGTAGTCTAAATCTAATCTTCATTATTTATTTTCCAGCACCTCTTTCTTCCCTTGTGTTGGACACGCCATTTTTGGTGGGTGTTTTTTAATTAAATAAAATTAAATTAAATGTATTACATTTTTTATTAATTATTTCCTTCCTTGCCTGGCTACCCCACACACAAGAGTAAAACACATTAACAAACCAGGCAGTACATTAGTTGGGCAGTGTTTCTGGTTCCAAAAAGCACAGTTAATTGATTAATTAAAGCTAATTCATTGCTTGTGTCCCCCTATGACATCACAGATGGCAATCATTCTGAGCAGCTTATTTAGGCTTGTTAATATGTAGACTTAAAACCCTAGCCAAACAGCAAGGAGTATCTATGTCATGTTTCCCCAGTGGCTAAATAACATTTCAGACTGCCAAATAAATCCATACAAAGGCTGAGCAAAATATTTTTTTAATAATATGTCCCCTTTAAATAGTTTTGTTATACCATTATGCCATCCTGAGACTATCAATTTCAAGATGTGTCTTATATGGGAGATGCAGTATACATAGGGAGGATGTAGTTGAAAGTCTGGGCTCTTCATCTGTCTTCCATGAGGAGAGGGAGGGATAATGTTAATAGGGTGTTTAAGGGCAAGCTAGCTTATCCCCGCTGAAAAAGCTGGTTGTGTGTCGTACTTGAAGGAGAAACCGGATTAGACTGATGTAAAAAACAAAAAAACACATTGCGCGTGCTGAATAGATGGCGGCTTCTTTCATGATAGAATTTCTTACTTAAATGTTATGAGAAGCAGGACATACTCCAATTCCTATTATTTCAAGTCTGTCACATCTTGAGTTATCAGTAAATAAGTTAGTCCCTTGACAGGACCATTTGAAATAAGGTTTGTATAGTCAACCAAATGTAAAGTTTTTTTCTGGAAAGCAATTGTATTTCCTGCACACACACAAAAAAGGAAATTACAGCAGATCTGTGAAGAACACGACTTTGCGTGTGTATTAGAATTGCTAGCAATCTATTGAGATTGATTCCAACAGGAAGGCTTACAGAGAGCGCTTCCATGAATTGGAGGAAGGCCAGCACCAGCTTTAGTGTTTGGCCAATGTTAAGAACAAACTAATCTGGTTAGGGGTGTTCTTTATACACTAATGTATGCATGTGATCAGTGTGTTTACAGTCGGTGTGTGCCTATATTCAAGTGTGTCATGGTTTATTTTATGTGCATTCTGAGAAAGCCTGGAGTTGATAAGCTGTATTGCTACTTTGCTAGACATTGTATAACTAAGTAGTAGCAACCTAGTAACCTATTCTATTCCTGACCCTTTCATTTAGAAAGTCTCAATGGTAAGATCCCATGATTGCCCATTAAACTGGGTTGGACTGAAGAAACATCAAGTTATTTTTCCATTGCTGTGACAGCACTTCAGTATTTCTGCTTGCTTAGCAGTCTTGCAAATGACTATGGATCAAACTGGAAATAGTATTGTATTATTTACAATGCCAATACTGTATAGCTAACATTAGCTTAGATTTGCACAGAGGAATGTACAGTAGGCAATGAGGAAGCCGTGAGACTGTAAGTGAACCGGAAGCCTATAGCATCATCCAGCCAGTTCCATATATTAAACGTGATACAATTACTTTTTTAAAGGAACACGCCAACATTTTGGGAAATACACTTACTTCCCCAGCGCCAGAAGAGAGGATTGATATCAATTTCATCTCTGTGTGTCAATTTTGGAATTGTTGGAAGTTGTATTTCTTCACTTTTGATGGAGCTAGACTAGCTCCATGCACTAACTACTGCTTCCAGTCCTTGTACTAAGATACGCTAGCACAGTGAAAGTGGGGTCCAGGGATCCCCAGGGGTCCTTGAGGGGGTTCCAGGGGGTTCCATGGGGTCCCCAGCAAAGTGGGGAGTAGGCCTAGTTTAATTTCACAAATATTGTATTTACTAGAAGAATGACTTCTCTAGAATCATAGATTTTATTCTTTCCTCCATTATCTCCCCACCTGCAGTATAGACAGCTATGGAATTCTGGACTAAATCACTTCTAACAACAAATATCTTCTCAGATGGGGGGTCCCTGGAACAAAATCTTATAAAATGGGGGTGGGGGGTCCACAGCCTATTACGTATCAATGTGGGGGTCCTTGGCGTGAAAAAGTTTGAGAACCACTGGGCGAGCATGCACCTGGACCTCTCGCTGAGGCTACACAGACATTAAAATGATATCAATCTTCTTGTCTGACTCTAGGGAAGATGGCATATAAGTGTATTTCCCGAAATGTTGGGGTGCTCCTTTAAATGAATTACTTAAATCTCTCTAAGACTGGATTAGCAAGACGACAATTGGTGAAAATCCTAACACAATAGATTTGATCTTCATAACACATCCCAACGTTTTCATCACCAGGCCTTCAAGATAATCCCTGGTACTGTGACTGCAGAATCTCCAAGTTGATGGAGCTTTCCAAAATGAGTAACACACCAGTGGTTCTGATGGACCTGTACCTGTCCTGCAGTGGACCTGAGAATCTAGCTGGTATCCTGTTTCAGCGAGCTGAACTCGACCAATGTGTAAAGCCATCAGTTATGACTTCTGCAACCATGATCACATCCCCCTTGGGTAGCAATGTTCTCCTACGTTGTGATGCCACAGGACACCCTACACCAACTCTACTCTGGGTCAGATCAGATGGTTCACCTGTCAACAACACAGGTAGGCATATGGCATGTAAGTTTTTGATACATATATCTACTTTAGAAAAGATAATCTGCAATGTGAAAATGCATTGGAGTGCATTGATGATCCTTCAAATGATGTGTGTCCAAAAGTGTTAAATACCTATTTTGCAATGGACAACTGTATTAAAGATGTCTGCCCCCATGTTTGATGCCATTCAGTCCTCCTAATCTATCCCACAATGCAGAGCATCTAACACATCCACTTTTGCTGTTAGCTAGTGTTAGTCATAAGCTACCAAACTCATAAGCTAATGCCATCGACCAAATGTTACAGCTAACGCTAGCTACTAGCAGACATCATTAATACAGTTGCCCAATGTGTAGTTATTTCAGTACCCACCATGTAAGAGAGACTTTTCGAAAAACTAGGTCAAGAAGTGCAGGACTTATTATTTGTTGAGTTATATGTTCATGTTTCACTTTACAGTCCAAGAGTCTCCAGGAGAAGGTGTCCGATGGTCCATCATGAGCCTTCATGGGATTATGTACAAAGATGCTGGGAATTACAGCTGTAAAGCTAAAAACTTTGCAGGAAATGCAAATGCCACCATCTCAGTCTCCATTGCTGGCGATATCAGTACCACAGTCCCTCCAGTCAGGTCTGAAACTGTAACAGCCAGTCAAGCCACAACATTTACTGCCACAACTAGCACCTCCCCCACTAGCCTGTCGACCACCACTACCCCCCGAGAACTGACCACGCTTGCCCCCATCCTTGTAAAGAGGAAAACCACCCCGAGCAACATCCAACAGAGAGGCTCACCCAAACCTGCAAAGATTCAGGAGAATGGAAGAAAGCTTGCAGCAGATGAAAAGAGCAAGAAAAGTGATGGCTCAAAGACTGTCAAAGACCTAAAGATTGTGGAGGAAACGTCTGACAGTGCTGTGCTGCTCTGGACTGCGGAGGGTCTTCCCAGCGATGCCCCACTCACTGTTGTGTATTCCCCTTATGGTGAGGATGACTCCAAAAGGACAGTGGAGACCAAAGCTGGGAGTGGGAAGGTGCTGCTGGAGGGATTGTCTCCTGGCTTGACCTACTCAGTTTGCCTGGTGGCAAAGGGCAGCCCTGCTGGAAAAGACCCTTGTACTGAGTTCTACACTTTGGATGTTGTAGAAGACGATGGTCAAAACCAATTTTTGATGATCATAAGTGGCGTTGCTTGTGCCGTGGCCTTGCCTCTTATCGCCCTGCTGCTCTATAAGATCCTTGCACTCTACTGCAAGAGGAACAGTACACCTGTCGATATGGACGAGCTGGAGAAAGAGAGTTATGTGAAGTTTGAGACACTTTCAATGAAACACAGAACCATGAACAATCAACAACCTGAGCTGTGGGCCAGGAGACAGACTCATGAGTCTGAGAGGATGCTCCTCTGCTCCAGGTCCAGTATTGACTCCCAAATGACCTATAAGAGTGATAGTTCCAGATCTGAGTTCCTCTGCTGACACCAGGAGCCCTGGACTCTAAAAAAAAACCATGTTAATAACACTTAATAACAACTATCCTTTATAAGCTTTGCATATAACATGATTTATAATTTCTTTTCTTTTTTAATTTTTTTCTCTCAGTGATTACTAAAATGACTATTATGACAAGCATCAAAACAAGTCTGTAGCAAGCCTTGCACATTTGTGGAACCATTTTATAATTGCATAATATAATGGTTTGATGTTTTTATACATAGTCATTCACATTCACATGATTTACATAGCTTATAAAGGATAGTTATACTTTGTTTTAAAGTAAACAGGGGGTTGTTTGACAGTCCACAAGCTTTATTTTGTTAGTGACTGATAAAGTCACTGATACAATTTTGTTGGAGCCTTACATTTGCTGAAAACTTTGAAATTATTTTCAGCTGCTTTGCTGGACTTGCTACCATCACAACTATACTTTCAATAATACTGTCCAAATAACTTGAGGCTGCATGTGTTTTCTGTGGTGTTCACTATTACACTAAATGCCAAAATGTCTGTTGTCAGGTGTAAAGAAAATCTAAATTGAATAGTATATGATGGTGTCAAAGTAAACAATACATAATTAATTTGTTAAAACTGTTCGTGTACACAAACATTTATTATTACAGTTCTTGGTTGCTTCAAGCTTCAAGGGAATTGTTGCCTTACTTTATAAAAAAAAGATTATTGTCAGCGTTTAATATAGAACGTTTGACTTATAAATTCAGCCAGATTCCATGTGAATAAATGTATATATTTGTATATAAATTGTATTGTAAAGTTCTTTTTAATGAAATAAACATTTGTTAAATTTCACCTGTGTTGGACTACAGTATCCAGACAAATACAAAATATTCTCACTCCATCTGAATTTTAGAAGAACACTTATACAATCAGTATTACCATACTATAAATGTATGTTGGCACATATATATCGTGATTATTTCTAATCTTTTTTCTGTGAGATTGATCTTGCACTCAAGCAACTGGTGCATCTAAATCCCAAAGTTACAACTCTGTCTCTGCACTGCACACACAATACTTTCCTGTATCGTCTCAGTGTATGTGTGTGTGTATGTGTTTGGTGGGATGTCGATGGTGATTTATTCATTCCTCTGGGAATTATTCTTGCATCACACAGCTGTCATAATTTTTTTTTTTTAAAACACTGCAACAAAACAAAACAAGACCAACACAACCCACAATACGATGTACCATGTACATCATAACATAATTTACACATTCGAGGACTCGACAGACTCACACAGTCTATCCAAAGGCAGGC
>OMKL01086460.1:0-17330 GCA_900302295.1 Parasudis fraserbrunneri | reverse complement strand
GGGGGGGGGGGGGGGGGGGGCACCCTTAGGTTTCTTTGCCACCGTGGTTTCTTATGGCAATCAATCACCAGCAGAATTCCATGATTGACACACCCCTAGTGATTACATTTAGTGAAAGGAAATTGTATTCTGGGGAATATATATATTATATAATATATTTATGCATATGGATTAAGGAGTGTGTGTGTACAACATACCATATCCCATGTGTATGGTCAGTGTGTATGTGGCGTGCCTCTAACTTGTTGATATCTTCACTCAGCTGTCAAGCTAATTTAGTTGTTTATTATGCTGTAGTCAGTGTTGCACAATGGCCCAGAAGCTATCTTCACTATGAAGCGTTTACCTACTGATATTATGAGGATAGCTAGTGCCACCTGGAGGCAAAATAATGTCTCTGTTCCACCTCTCATATCATTTGTTCATTTAGTTTCATTTTATAGCTCTTACATTGTGCTGTATCACAAATTAAACAACCAAATGTGAGCATCTTTCTACTCTAAATGCTAGAGTAAATACCAGTATTCATGATCAATTTGTTCCATGGCATGTTTGTTCACTAAGGCCTGGCCTACCCATGGCTGGGCAGGGGTGTGGTATGTATAAAGAATGTGCCCACAGTTTCTCAGGTCATTTATTAACTAGAGTATGAAACTCTTCATCCACAGGTATGCCATATGCCTTACTGATAGGTGTAGCAAGGTGACCTGGGCAGGTCTGATATGATTGTGTGTTTCCAGATAGAGCAGGTGAGCCAGTTGTCATCTCTGGTTGAGTCCCAGTTGCAGTACCACAGACAGGCCGTCCAGGTCCTAGAGGAGCTGTCCGACAAACTCAGGGACAGGTACAGTAACGGGGTCTCACTCACATACACTACGCATCTTACTTGGCAGTTTCTTTTGGGGTGGCCACTTGCCAGAGGACAAGAAATGACACACCAGTATCCTGGTCCAACTTTAAGAGACTGCAGAGATGACTCACAGCTTTAGACCAGAGGAAGCCTGGAAATGTAGTAAAAGTGACTCAAATGAAAATGTCTGTCCGTAGGATGAACGAGGCCCAGTCTCGACCAAGACGTGAATACACACCCAAACCCAAACCTATCTTTGACTTTGGAGAAAGCGACCAGTCGAATGGCGGCTACACAACCTCAGTCGGCCCTCCACCCTCACGTAATTCAGGTAAGAATCATTGGTGTACACACAAACACACGTTTTTGCCTTTAACACTGGCACAATTGTGTGTATGGGTTTGTGAGAGATATGGGGAGGTGGGGGGTAGGTGTGAGCTGTACATCTGTCATCTGGCTGCCCATTCTCCATGTGACCTTGTTCCTGTTTTCCTGTGACATCATCAGAGCCATCTATCCACTTTGCCAGATTGTCCTTTCGGAAACCCAGATTGCGTGAGTCAGAGAGTGAAATTGTGTGTGTGTGTGTTGTTTTTTCCCCTTTTTTGTTGTGGCACAGAATGTGCTGCTGAACAAATGACTAGTGTGAAATGCTGGATGTTGCACAGCTTATGTAACAAAATGCTTTTACCCATAACAATTGTCACACATAATTGGTGGCATCTGATATTTAATGTGTGTGTTACAGTTGTTTTCTGTAGAAGGCTTTTTTTTGCCCCACTGAACAGATTTTTTAATGGGCATTTATCGGCATTTGGGCAGTTACATTACAGCCTTTGTTTAAAAAGAAACAAACTCTTAACAATGTGAGGATTACCGTATTGTCCTGAATATAAGACAGTGTTTTTTGCCGCAAATTATACCTGAAAAAGCGGGTGCGTCTTATATTCACGCTCTAGAGATTGGAGGTCTCACAGTAAAGAAGGTTTGACCAATATTTCGCTCCTTCCCTGGTAAGCTAGTATGACATGTTTGGAATCAATGGATTCCTTGCAATCTCAAGATTCATATGATATCACTGGCTTCCCGCTACCTTAACAACTGAGCCCGGGACGGCCTTCAAAAGACAGTGATGTTAATGTTTGATGATCCACTGGCTAATCATCAGGTTTCAGAGGGTTGAAAGTGAGGCCAAGTTAACCAAGGTCAAGACTGTTAAGATGTTATAATGACACTTTTAAGATCATGGTGAAATTTGCAGTATAATAAGTTGTATATATATATATATATATATATGTGTATATATTGTATAGCTATATACAGTATATATATATTATTATATATATATTATAGCTATATAGTAACTTATTGAGAATTTTTCCAGACCACAGGCCAGCAATAGCAGCTCCTCCCCTATCCCCACTCAATTTCAACTCACATATCAGATCAAAATATATGTCAACAAATTACAGTACCAAGAGGGGCTCTTTTGTGTAGAGGTCGCTGTTTGATGATTCTACCTTTAAATGATCCTGATATTAGAGAGAGATGTTATCTTGCATTTCTATTCTCATTATAAGACTTTTGTATTCCTATTCTCGTATCATCCACCCCCCCCCCACTAATCCAGTCATATCGGTTGATAGCGAAGAGTTAGTATGGTAAGATGAAATGAGAGACGGTGGCTAAAGCCCTCTGCTGACAGCCTTTGGGGGTAAAACTGATACAATGAGGAAACTGTTTGAAGACAAAAAGGCTGGTGTGTCTGCAGATGGAACCCTACTCTCCTGACTTGGTCTATCTGAGGTCACAGAGGGAGGGATAGAGGGAGAGAGGGTTGGGTAGAGATCATAAAGGAAAGTGAAAGAGAAAACTCTGGGTGAAGAACAGTCATGATTTTTGGTTAAAGCAACTACAGTATGTTGAGAATTTTAACATCAATATATGTAATTGTCAATGTAATTTTGATAGCTTGGAATGATTGCCTTTGAAAACATGAACTTCACCGTGGAGTTCAATAGCGCCTGCATATTGATAGAAATATTGTGTCTCTGGGTTTTTCTGCTGGAATGCTTTTTGATATTCAAACTGCATAATTACAACTTCAGTTAACAGGACTAGTGAGTAAAGAAATTCAGTTTTATCTGTCTTTACTGTCATCTTGCATCATCACTTGGCTCGCAAGTCAACAAAACCACCAAGGAAAGGATATAGAAACTATAGCAACATCCTCTTGTGACAGGAAGTAACAGGTTCATGGGACTGAAGAGTCCTCATTTTGAGAAATGCTTGCATTTACAATACCGAATGATTCTGGAGGCTATTGAATTCGTCAGCACTGGTCTAATTTTTAAGGTAATTATACCAAGAAATCAAAACCTATATTGACAATATATATATATATATTTTTAAATATCTACACAAAAGCTTTAACAAATGTTAACATGGTGGTTGCAGTATGTGTAGCAAATTGGAACTTGTTTGTTTGTGTGTGTGTGTGTGCATGGATTTGCAGTTTGCACCTAAGCTCACATTAACTTGAACTGCGAGTGCTGTGTGTTCATAGTATTTTGAATTTGGTCTGACTTTGCCCACATACTAATGTATTGTATGAAATCCAGTGTGAAAAGCATGCTAATGGTTTGCAGTGTGATTTCACTCCACAGACTGGCACTGCCCTGACTCTGCCATCTGTCACAACAGTGTGGGAAAGGAAAATCGTAGAAAGTGTTCACCTTTTTCACCCCACCTGCTTTTGCCATTGTCTTTTTTTTATTTCCAGTTGCTGAACTTCGTGGCAAAGATACAAGAGATATCTCTGTGTTGATCAAAACAGAATAAATAATTAATTCATATGCACAAAACTGTTCAACTTCATTGACCGTGTAACAAAGATATATATAAAGAAAAGGAACAAAGGGCCTGGGCCTTTCATTTAAAACTGATGGACTTCAAATGTTAATATATCCCTTTCTAGATACCATGTTGCAGGCACAAGTGAAATTTAAAACAAAAAACAAAACAAAAAAAGTAAGGAAATACAAAAGCGACAGGGTGGCAGCATCCTTGTTTCTTCTAGAAACATAAGGAAAATGGAGGTGGACAGTTGGGGTAACCACAACCAGCTTTGTCTGTCTCCATCTCCCCTTATTGTTTTTCTGTTTATTCCTCAGCATCAGAGCAGCCGAGCTGTAAGGCCCTGTACGACTTTGAGCCGGAGAATGAGGGAGAGCTTGGCTTCCGCGAGGGCGACATTATCACCCTGACCAATCAGATCGACGAGAACTGGTACGAGGGAATGCTGCATGGCCAATCAGGATTCTTCCCCCTCAACTATGTGGAGGTTATCGTTCCCTTGTCACACTAAAAGAGTGCGGAAGAGTGAGTTAAAGGGCGAGTAAGGCGGAATGTTGGAGTGAGCGAATGAGAGAGAGGAGAGACAGAATGATGGTGTGTAAGAGAGAGAGAAAGTTAGGGAGGTAAAGAGGAGCCAGGGATGGATACTCAAATATTCATTTTCATCATCATCATCATCATCATCATCATCATCATCATCTTCATCATCACAGACTACAGCACTTTCTCATCATATGGACATTTGAAGTAGGGAAATTCAGAAGATGGTGGCTTTTCACATTCCAGATCAGAGAAGGAAGGAATTTATTATCAACCTGCCCTTCAAGGTGAAAAGAACTAGACTAAGACAGACAGACGCAGAATGTCGCCATCCTTTTATTGACACATCAATGGGCTAACTGTCTTGCTCCAAACAGTGATGCATAATTGTTACAGTTTACCCCAAATTTAGAAGAAGGGGGAAAGTGAGAATTTGAATGAATTCAAACTGTCTGTTATGATTATAGTGCAACATGTAATGATTATGATTCTAATTATATTAACGTGACAAAGTAATAGTTGTCATCTTGGGTGTCTTGTAAAACTGCAATTAATTTCAAAGTCGCGTTGGCCACCAACATGCAGAACTAGGTTCTCTACAACTGGATAAGCCAACACACTACATTTAGGTTCTAACTTGACTGATGGCCTTTCTCATTTCAAAGACAAATATAATACATTTAAAAATAAAGCCACTCTTCATTGATTGTGCTGTTAGGTGAGCTGTGCTGTTAAGGCTGGAGCTTCTCTTGATGCCTCCTGTTGGCCAGACTGAGAATAACACTCAGGTGTCTCAAGCTTAGTTGGACATGAGCAAAAAAATATTTAAAAAAACAAAAAAAGAATGCATCCCTCATTTGTTAGAAATGATTTTATTTTAATGCGGCAGACGTGCGCCTGGGAATTGTAAGGTAGAAAAATGTAATGGAACTTTTTCTGCATAGTGTCATATGGGCCTAAATCATCTTCAATGCACATTTTACCCACAGTGCTCCAAGTACTGGTAAGATCCACTACTAAGATACCCATTCTATTCCTCCACTGTGCAGCTCACACTGTCCAGTGGTCAGTGTTCTATATAGCTTGAAGAGAACATACCAGCCCTTACATAATGCTTTATTTATCTTGTTTCAGTATTTGATTTATATTGGTCTCAACTTTGTACAATACCTTTTGAGTAATACTGCTCACTGAATATGTGAAACAATGTTGGAATTGCACCTTGGTCCTCAAATGAGATTGATGAGTGTGTGTGATAGACTTACCCCACCGTTACACACGAACCCAAAGTTAAATGCTAACGTTGCACCTTTTTTTTGTTTACTTTTTAGTAATTTCCCTTGTTCCTTAGTGGTGCACCTGTTTGTTTTTTGTTTTGTTTTTTTTGTACCTAGTGATGCATGGTAATTCAGGTAAATAATTTAGCAACTGTCTTGCTAATCTGTTCAGTAGAGGAAACAGCCAAAAAGTCATAAGATGCAATAGAAACCATCAAATAGTAGGCTCACACACACCGTTAAAGCCTATCACGGTTCATGTCATTACTGCTATGTAGAGACTGTTATATAGCCATAGCCTATATTGAAGTGATTTTGGGCCTATGTGCCATAGTGCCTATTGTTTTCTATGATTGAACCTCTTCGCCTCCTCTGAAGCGTCTGTTTACTTCATGCGGTGCCTGGACAGACGGCGCTGCTGGCAGCGACCGTCTCTCTGTTGCTCACCTGCACCTGCAGCTGTCCCCGGTATCGCCTGTCCCTCCTGTGTCTCTGAGAATGGGAAACTCTCTGGTGTCTCTGCATTGCAGTAGAATTCTTACCCTTACTCAGTCCCTGTGACTTTGATTGTGGACAGTGGTTATGATACTTTACCATTTGGTTAATGGTAGGAGGGGCTGGTAGAGACCGGTGGTGTTACTAGTTAATCACAACCTATTCGTCCTAGTTGTTTAAACAAGGGTCTATTTGAGTGTATTTGGCTGTTTTCCATCCTTGCAGATAGTCAAATCCTGTGTGGTGTATGAGGCTTAAGGTTGTGATGTAAGAGAGGACATAAAGGGAAAAGGAACAATATATTATAAACTGTTCTCCAGTGTGGTTGATTTCTAAAGCCTTGACTACCAAACAATTTATCACTCTTGTTCAACCCTCCTGATTTAGTCGTCTGTAGAACAGTTTTCATTGTGGGGGCTTTGTGACTGAGTAATGCATTGATGCTGCGTGTTTTCATTGTGTGTAATGTATGGTAGTATTCCCCCTCTGTTAGTCCTCTGGGAGTTCCCTGTTATCCCTCCTCTCCATTAGCTCTGTCTGTCTCACTCCACTCTGCCAAACCGCCTCCCTCACTCCTGGGTTTGACCCCTCCTGATATGTTTACATGGCTGGTCTTAGTACATTTCTGTGGCTGTGCAAAGTGGAGGTGAAAGCAGAAAGCCGATTGTGGGTGCTGACTGGATCACACACCATCAAAAATCTAAAATAAATAAATATATAAATGTCACTGCTTGCTTTGTTTTAGTGCCTTTGGGAAAGGAAGGAGGGAATATAACCAATACAGCAACCAAAATAACCTAGCTACTTAACAAATGGTTATCAATTTATGTACTTTTGGTTCAGTTGTATTTCTAGCCATCAGCACTTTGCTGCGTGCAGACTTCCATGCATGTGTACACTGCTTTTCTGTGACACTACAGACAGTGACCTGGAAATGGATTAAGCCTGTTCCAAAACTGATTTTTCTATGGAGATATCTTCCGAAAAATTGCATTTCAACTACAATTGGGCTTAATCCGCATCTGGAAAATTGTCCCCATGGTTTTTAAAAAAGGGTTATACATTCTGTTTAATCAATTTAGAGTGCTAGAATAATCTTTTAAACAAGAAAAATAATTCTGGCACTCTTAAGTATTTTTTTTTTTTATATATACAAGACCTTACCAACTTTTTAAATTAATCTTTGCATGTAGTTCTATATGATACCTTGTAAATGTATGTCTTAGTTTTAAGTTTTTACTTTTGGTATGTCATGAATACAAAATTTAACCACAATATTTTCTCATGTATTATCAAAATATTTGTACCTTCTTCTCGACTTGTCCCCCTTTCTTTGAATAAATAAACAGAAAAATATATCATTGTCTTGTTACTGATTAATGGAAAGTTATTCTTGCTCAAATGCTTCCCTGATATTGGTTTCATACAGTTAGGCAGAAATACAGGGTATAACAAGTATAAAATGAGTTATTGTGGATTCCATGCAGACAACTCATGGCACAGTATTGTGGAATAGCATTCTTCAAAAAAATATTTGTTCAAAGGATCAAGTCCTTATAGCCAGCTGTGTTTAAATAGTTCCAGTGTTATTTATTTTAATGGTTTACAGATCATCAGCAGGCTTAAGGCATTGTTCTTTTTTCATACTTGTATATCACAAGCCACAATTATTGATAAATACATCACATGTAAAGAGGAAGTTAATTACTGTCACACTACTGGCATACCAAAGTAGGGGAACATTCACAGCACAGCACACATACACAAACCTGGTCCCAAAAAAAAGTTTCCATGACTGACTTGCCTTGCCTGGCTTAATGGAATCAGTTGACCCAAACATGCAGCAGCTCAACTATCTGACACTTGGGTAACAACAAAATAAATGCTTAAATGTTACTGAAGAAATGGTGATTACAGTGTGACCTGGGTCTAGACCAAAGAGTTGTAATGTATATCAGGTCAGACCTGTTCGTACTGTGCTAATGTGTTGACAGTGACACAGACCTTGCAGTCAAGAAGGCCAAAGAGGGGACATCTCATTCAACCCCAGGGCTGTAGTCAAGACCAGGGCCAGTCGTGTTCGAGTAGAGGCAATGTCCTTCGCAAAGTGGGTCCTATTCATAGCATTCTCATGACCTTGCATGCCAACCAATATGGCACCAATGCCACAGCTCACTGGCCATGGTAATCATTGAATGATAATCATGTTATTGGAGTACAATCACTTGTGTTTGCCAAACAAGATGTCAGCGACTGAATACTATGAATTCAAGAACAAGAAATGACAGTGTACATTTCATATCGAGGAATTGTCAAAAGCTTCTCCAGAATTCCATTGGTGGGGCCAAAACTAAGCGTGAATCATGGAATGCAGGCAGCAAATCATTCTAACACAGATGAGGTGAAGAACATGTACAGTATGTTGTGTATCTTTTTGAAAATTCTTAAGATTGGAAGGAAAATAAAAGTAGACAAGTCCAGGTCAAATTGGGCACAAAAGACAGGTCCATCACTGAGACCCGACTCGTACTACAGCCCTGCTCAACACTCCCCAACACCTGTTTTGTTATGGGGCATAATGAATTCTGAGAAGTGTTGAACCATATTTAATGCTGATGGAAGTAGATACTAATCAACGTTAGTGTTTACTCAGCCACCCATTTTGACTGTTTTCCGACCACTACACTATTGGTTTATTCTATAAAGGCAATTGCTGCACATTCAATTTTACACTGTACATATCTGGCAATTTCTGCTTAAATCACAGAAAGCTGGCACAGATAGGCACATAGGTCCACTTGTAAGAGGCCAGTGTGCATACATAAATACTGCACGTGCATACACGTCATGCGCATACACACACATACACAGAATGTTTTCTGGTCCATATAACTATTCCTTCCCATGTGTTGTTAAAAATATTTCATTTTTGTATAACAGTTTTTATCATGCATTTGCCATATAATTGTTCTGACCCAATATTGGCTGGTGACATAGTGATGTCACATGGTTGCTTCTGTTTGCTACAGGCAGACTGTAAATTTTACTATAATATATAGTAAGCAGGCTGATTGAGTGGGGATTTTTTTGTGTCCAAAAAGTCAGCATTTTGAAGAAATTGTTTTCAGTTCAGTTAGAAGACAAACGTAAAAGGCAACGAGGTTTACTGGCCACAGTGTTATATTGAAATGTTTTAAAATATCGAAATTGTTGTTCAAAGTGAAATATTTGCCTTATATTGTTTTATATACTGGGTATTGCTCTAGCAGTTTTCACCTGAGTGTTCATAATGCCAATCAGACCTGTGAAGGGAAGTGCGCAAGGAAGGACATATGGGAGGAAACATCTTGAAGTGGAACGCAGCCACACACTCAAGTTGGAATGTTGAGCTGACTGTAGACGTGCTCCAAGATCTGGGAGTAGGCCTGGTCTTTAGGGGCATGGCCACTCAGAGAGCCCTGGGGAGAATAGGTAAAAAAAAAAAACTTTAGTTGGAAACTTGAAAACGTATCATGAAGAAATGAAAGGAATGTCTGCTTGTGAGTCCTGCTAGTACCTCCACTGTATCGGATCATGACTGGTCATTGTATTTTAGAGATGCATCATGTAGTTTTGGAATACAAATTTTAACTTCTGAAAAGTGAAAATAAATGAATAAATAAATAAATAAATGAAAGTATACCAAAAGTAAAAAGAGGATTCCTGTTGAAAGGATCGGTTTGGCTGTGGTGGTTCCATCCTCCTACCACATTTACCATACAGAGAAGCATCTTCTAAGCTGAACCGTTGGTTCACTTCTTTTCAAAAGGTAATTTTTGGGATTTGTGTTGAGATTAGAAACAAGTTCTAATTTACAATTACTCTTAATGTTAAGAGTTTTCGTTTCTTCCCAACACCACACAGTGAAGCTTTAATTCCCTGGTCTTCCGTCACCTCTCCGAGTCCTACCTTAATCTTATCCATCATGGTCGTGTCAGGGCACCAGTACTGGCTGAACTGCACTAGGTCAGGAGCTGCCCTGTAGAAGTCAACCAAGAGCATCTATGGAGGAATGACACAGAGAAATTGTTATATGGTCATACAGTAAATTCAACAATTCTGCTTTATGTGAAATGTGTTCAAACTACCATGATACTTTTTGTAAGGGTTATTTAACCATCAAGTTGACAAAGAATACACTTTTATTTACAGCTACAAGGGACAGTGACACATGCACTCGCGCTATTTAAAATTATTTAGAATTTTTCAAACCTGCATCTGTCTCTACATGTAGTATTTTTGATAGTACATTGAATTGAAGAGAGGTTACGGTGTAAGTACCATCTCATTGAGGACATCGCTGGTGAGGAAGTTGTCTTGTACGTAAGTGACCTCTACGGCCACAGGGATGCCGTAGTCATTGGGCCGTTGCTGTGGGAAGAGGTGATGACGCTGAATAAATGAAAAACAAAAACTAAACAAAGATGTTGTTCTTCATGAAACCATAAAATGTATCTGGTTTCCTAGAGATCTGTTTTAAATTAACATTGTCCAGGCCAAACAGAATATTCATGTGTATCAAACTGTGCATGAGATAGAATAAGAAGCAAGAAGAACGCAAAAATTCTTTATTAGTGTTGGTTACTACCATGTCCTTACCTCAGGAGGGGGCACCACCCAGAATGGTGTTATTGTAGATGCCACTCCCTGGTTTCCGTGGTAATAGGGGCCTGAAAAAGAAAAGAGGGATGAAAGTTCAGTGGCCTTCAAGCCTTACATCAAACCCAACTGCTTGAACATCGTCCTCAGACCCATTTCCAGACCTCATGCTTTATCACCCCCTCCACCCAGCCCACACATATCACTGGCTATGGTTTATGCACAAAGAATTCCATTCTTAACTTGGCTACTCAATTAACCATAGGTCGATGCATGTAAATCATAACCCCAGTTACAATAACCAGGGTAAGCTTGTATTCCTATTATGAGAAGCTCTGTTAAAATGCCTGGATTACTCTTAGTTGGGGCTGGGCTATATGGTCAAAATATGATATCATGATTTTCTTTTTTTAATTTTTTTTTTTTTGGTGTGTGCTTTTTCATTCAGAAGGATATATTTTAATCCAATTTTTATCTCAATCTTTACAATACTGCTGCAAGGAACAATTTTTTGAATAACTTAAAAAAGTATATTTTTACGATTTGTATATCTTTGATGGCGGTATAGTGAAAATGCATTCTTTTATATGGATCCATGATGGTTTATCTAAATATTGTGTATACCTCTCAGACCTATTCTTGGTATTAAACAGTTAATACCAGCAAACATGTTAATTGACTACCCGTCTCTCCTCCTACGTAACTCGCCTCTCCGAGCCCCATGGCCCCTCATAACTCACAGCCCCACAACCAATGACCAGGTACTGACCGCAGATGATTCCCAGACAGGGCTGGAAGCCATTGCTTGAACCTTGTAGCCTCAGCTGATGGTCCATCTGGGAGTCGATGTCCTGGAGCGATGGGAGAGCCGGCCCCCGAGGGTGACTATGGTACCAGCCCACCAATGACAGCCCACGCATGAACAAGTTCTGACAGATCTGGAAAGGGATAAAGCGGACACTGCCTGAAATCTGATCTGATCTAATCTGATCTAATCTAATCTAATCTAATCTGATCCAATCTAATAGATGGATTTACTTAACTGGATTCTCTTCAGCCTCCATAACAGTAAATATGTATTATCAACATAATTTTTACAGAGATTGTGTGATACTGTACAATAGAAACTTGGTCAGTGTTTGGTTCCAACATTGAAATTCTGGAGCAATTCATAATTAAATTATGAATAACCTTTTCCTCCAGACACTCAATAAGGGTTGGTGTTTTGTGTGTCTGTATGTTCTGTTGATGGTCTAAGGACTGAACATTCAGCAGATACGTGCAGTGTTTAGCATACAATAATGCACACATTTTCTTTATCATTCAACAATATTGATGATGATGTACAATTAACAGTCAATTTTCACATCACAGCATATTTAATTAATTATGCCCATTCAGTGATAGATGAGGTTCTGCTGTATCATCTATTGTTAATTGTTTGTCAGTAACACAGTGACTTGAAGTTTAGTAGATTGCCAATGGCATTACATTCTTTTATTATAGACGAGTGGTTCTCAACCTTTTTGGTTCGTGGCCCCCTGACATAGTCAGGCATAGACAGAATGGTGAACTGTGACGCAAAATAATGATTTTTACTTCCCCTTTTCAAGCTAGTTAACTTGATTAATGACTGGAGGAGGGCTTTAGACTTCAAATATTCATTATTTCACGGTGAAAAAAGCATCTATACCAAAGATTATAAACATAATAAAGTATGTGTATATCTTTTCGCGACCCCCCAAAATCATCTTGCGACCCCCAGCTTGGGAACCAATGTTACAGACTACTGAGTCCCTGTCCTCCCCTTACCTCCTCTTCCACAGCAGAGGCAGAGTCTCTGTCTCCCAGTCTAGTCCGACAGGGGAAGGCCCTTAACACTGTCAGCACTGAAAGTATAGCCACACAGAAAACAACAAAGAGTGGATCATTGGATTAACACTGACATTTTCAAAAATCCCAATTTTCTAACCATATATAAATATGGAGTATATTCACAGTATGTCCTTGAACAGTTTGAATTGTCAATGGAAGATATGTTTTTGGAACTTTCTTAAACCGTTGAAAATCTGAATATCGGTCTGTTTTATTCCAGTGTTTATCAACATTATTGATGTAAACAAACCTTTTACAACCATAGAATACAGCAAATACAATCCAAAAGTCATATGTGCCTGTTGTCTAAGTGTTAGTCCTTGTAGCAACAGTTCAGTTAATCAAGTAGAGAATAAAAATATGTCTCCATTCATATTTCTTAATTTTTGGTAATGGGGCAATCCATTCATTATATCCAGATTATGGATTGGGCCTTTAAACAGTAGAGCTTTTGCACACCTGGGTATCAGGTGACAGGTGCTGTAGGAGAAAACTGAGGGTCAACATTTAAGAGACAAAGAGCTCCCACACACCGTCCTCTACACTTGCATTTAAAACGTCTTTATCGGGAAACAGCGTTTCTATAGTAGGACCTTCGTCAGGTTAGCTCTGATGGCAGTCTTTGTACTGAAATGTTTTCCCAATAAAGATGTTTTAGTTGCATATGAACACAGTGTGCAGGAGCTCTTTGTTCATTTAACATCCTTGAATGTGTTTTCAGGTGTCATTTTGTAGCTACATTGTTTGTCTTTTTCTCTCTCCATGTCTACATTTTCATCTGCTGTCAAGAGTCGGATGAGCTTGAGTATCTAAAAACCAGTACGGTTATTTCCAGGAGGACACTTACATTGTGTGTTAGTGTCCCATCGTCCTCCCAGATACCCCACCACCTCACTGGTGGTCAGGTGACAGTGGAAATCCTGAAAAAGACATAGCGGCGGAAAAATCAGTCTTAAAATATTCTTCCGACAATTACTTGCCTCTAAACAATAACTGACTCTCATCTATATTTTAATCCTCAAAACATGGCTGGTGCTTACCATTAGCAGCAGTACATTACTGGACACAGCTACATTGAAAGGTTGGAATCTGTTGATGGCTGAGAAGGCTGATAGCTCCACTAATGTATGTGGATCTCTGAAGACACAAGCAAATACAAATTTTGATCAAATCAAGTAAAGTGCATTGTTAAATAAACAAACAAAAAAAATTAAAATACATTGGATGCTATGTACATAAAATGGCTATGATGACTGTCATAGTAAAAGTCACTACCTCGCAGCATCCCTGGTGCCCAAAGTGCAGTATCTGACAGGGATTCTCTCTCTGTCGGTTCTCCGTGGAGCCAAGCTGATATCTGTCATGGTAAGTACCACTTTAGATAACACTTATTTTCTAAATAGTTTGCAAAAACCATATAGAACTACAGCAGATGAAAGGGAGAAATGTATTCCATTCGTATAACTTGCTGTAATGCTAGTTATTTCATTACTGAGAATGTAAAAGAAACAAAACTATATGCCACAGAATACATTTTACATGGTCCTTTGTGTGGGATAGAATAGAATAGAATAGAATAGAATAGAGGAGTCTTGCCATGCAGCCCAGGTTTGGTATTCTTGTTCTTCTCATCTGCCTGCACCGCTGTCTTCCCTTCCTCTTCATCCTCATCATCATCCTCTTCACTAACCAGGCTCTGGTATCAAAATATTCGGACAAAACGATACATCAAAACCAAAACTACTCTCACGCCGACTTCTCTTTTTTTGCCATATATTTTCCCAGCCATCTCAATATACAGTGAATCCCTCTTTTATCACCTTTTCCTCTCCCTGCTTGTCAACCATCATTCATACCAAATTAAGCAGCCCTGACTACCTCCTGGTCCTATGCAAGGTTTCTATATTATGAAGGTTCATTCACCGATGTGTAAGTCAACAGATCCTGGAACTGACTGGGACCAGGATTCTAAAAGTTCCATTCACATGAATTCACCTGCTTGGTCCAAATAGACCCCTGCTCCCAGTGGTCGATGAATTTCCATGTCATTGTCATGGAAACGTCATTGTTTCTTTGTCGACGGCAAGACCTGTTTTCTAAATACCATGATCCTACATAGCCTATGTACCTACCGGTACTTGGCCTACTGGTGTATTGTGGTACATTCTGTTGTACAGCCTCATCTACTGTCTACAGACATCATTACATTGCTCTGGATAAGCAGCAGTCTGTCTCATAACAACAATGTAAATAAATTCATCTTCTCTCACCATGTCTGCACTCGGCTGGTACTTGTGCAGCCAGCTGGTCTTGTACTGGACCAGCTTCTGTCCCCGGTAACGTACTGAGGCCCAGCCACAGCCGGACTTCTTGGCCGGGTTGACCAGGCGCTTACAGTGGGTGGCCCAGGCACTGGGAGAGTTAAAGATCTGGCCAGTCTCCACCCAGCGGATCTTCCCATCGTTTAGCAGGTCCCCCACAAACTTCTTACCCTTATGGAGAGAAAGGGAGGGGAAGTTGCAATATGAACAAAAGAGAGACACCCAGGAGAAGCCATACTTGATAGCTAAATACAACCATAAAAGTGTGGTTGCTCAACTGACAGAGAGATTCCATTTCCTTAAAACCACTGTGAGATGGAAGTTCTCACTGTACCACAGTATAAATGTGACAGCACAAGTGTTATCATGTATTACAAGCACATCATTACAGGATACTTGTTCAGACAGTCCATTCATATTTAATTAAATAAAATGTGATATTTCTTGTGGTATAAGCTGTGATAGTGTATGTGTTATTATTACCATGTATTTTAAACACAAAGTTACATGACACTGGTGGTTATTTGTTCAGATTGAAATGAAATGTTACAAATAATATCTTATCTGCGGTATAAGCAATGACAGTGTACGTGTTAGGTATTACAAACACAAAGTTACACATCACTTGCTCAGATTGAAATGAAATAATAAGTTGTAGTGTGTCATTACCAGGTAGTGTATGGTGAGGACTCCATCCCCTGGCTCCACCAGCCCATCCTTCAGTAGCACCCGCAGAGTGATGCCTCTCCTGGTCAGCAGAGAGCCACGACCAGAACTGGACCGTAAATCTGCTTCTTCCCCTCCACTCAGCTCCTCCTCATCCTCCTCTCCTCCATCCTCCACCACCTGTGGAGAGCAGGGTGGTTCTGAACCTGAGAACACACACACACACACACACACACACACATATCTTGTCATGTTGCATAGATGTCCACTACAAACATAATGGTTTCTATATTGTTATTTAGCTATCTCATAGATGAAACGCTGACCTACATATGGCATGAAGAATGCCTATTTATTGTCAGAGGTGCATTTAGGTCTTAGGAGGCCTTTTGTAAAAGGTCATGCGATATGGGGGTCATGCACTTCAATATTAGACAATCACTTGACTTTCAGTTAAAATACATTGTGTAATTGGTAGGCATCTTGCTGCATCACTGCTGGCAGAACACCACAGTAAATACTCATTAATTCCAATAGTGTGCAATGGTGTTAATGGCTTGTCTATTGTAATGGCAAGCACCGTCATTCATATTAACCATAATATGAAAACAATCGTACCTGAGGAAACGAGATATCAAGGGGGAAAATACAGATAATCAAAATTGGCGTTTTATAGGCTACAATTTTATGCTATTATACGCGGTTGGCCTTTGTCTTCATGTCCCATTAGGATATGGCTTTCTACGCAAGGCGAGGCCTGGTCCTCACTATTAATTTTACTCAGAATTGTAATTAAAACCCCTGTTTCATTATTCTCACCCATATCTGTGAAAGCGTCGGAAAGCGCCTTTAAGTCCAACTCCGTCAAAAGGTGTTCCTTTTTGGGCACTTTAGGTAATAAAGTGAGCTCAGAATTGATTTCACCAATACACTTCGTCACACCAGCTCCAGCTATTATTCAAAAACATAAAATGAAGGCGTCTGTGTCTCTGCAGTGTAATTTCCTTGTTGTGTTGCTTTAATGTCAATTCCCCTCCCCTTTCTTTCTCCCTCACTCCGCGTCCTTGTCACTCTTTCCCTGTGTTCTTCTAAACGTTTTTGTCTGATTCCATACCATGCATGTCACTATCTTCTATTACTTATGTGTGCATACGGCTCAAATAATATAAACTGAGAATAGAGATTAATGTAGTCTATGAAAAAAAGAACTGATGATACTGAATAAGATCATCAGTGCCTATTAATTTCTGTTTCCTCCGGAAAGATAGTGTCGCTCGTTTTTCTCAGCACTGTGCGCTTGAGCCATCTGCTATTCGGTGTTTTAGTCTGGTTAAAACACAAGGTAAACCCTGACATATCGATATAAAACATACTATGACATAGCTTAACCAGAAAAATAAGTTTGATAGCGTAAACTGCATGTCCTTGTCCCACACTTCACTACATATAGGCTATTCTTATCCTCCCTGCCCCGCTCCACGCTTCCCACCCACAAGCACCCCTCGCGCGACGTTCCTCCTTCCTTTATCTCCGAAGAAGAGAAGAAAGGCAAATTAACGGGACACTGCCTGAGGAGGGCAGCAAACCACCAATAGTTGACTTGGCTCCGTAGCCTGCTTTATATTGGTGGCATATTGGTGGTCTGTTGATAGCATAACCTAGCCCTAGAATGGCTGATATTCCATACATTGCATGTACTCCGTACACAGCCATAGATCACGCAATTCCTCGTAACAATTCAGGCTTGTGGCTTTCTAATTTTTCGCGCTCTGTGTACTCACCGAATAATTAATTGCTGCGACTTGGGGTCAG
>OMKL01086455.1:0-15851 GCA_900302295.1 Parasudis fraserbrunneri | reverse complement strand
TGTCAGTTTTCAGTAGTTGTAATGGAAATCAGCTAGCTAGTCCACAAACAAGTAATGAAACTAGTTTGCTACAATTTTGTTAATTTTAGTGGTTCAAAAACATCCACAGCAACTGTGACAATGTATTTATCACCTGCTAGCACAGGTTAGCCAATGTTAATCTCCCATAGCAACCGCTCATACTGGTCCCATGAATTTGTTTAACACTTTGAGCTAGAATCCTTGAAATCCTATGAAATGTGCTATACAAATAAAGTTGTATTATTATATTATTATTATATTTGAAAGCTTCATGTATTATGATACTAACTTGACAACTCAACCTATGTAGAGTTGGCTGTGCTCAGAGAGGTTGCACTAAAATAGTTATAACAAATCAAATGATACATCTGAAGCTGAAAATTGTATACTCATGACATTAATATTCCACAATAAGCAATTTATGACTGAATTAAAAAAAAATCATCCTTCTGGATCTTTAAATACTGGAACACTACAGCGTTGAGTCAGGTTATCATGAGTATATAATTCCAATAGTGTATTCTGTCTGTTGTTTTGACCATTGGTTTCCGAATATTGTCGTTTCTAGTTGCTCAGCTACTAACAAAATGGTGCATTCCGTGGAAAGGACCCACTCCTATGTAGATATGAGGGGCTCATTCTAAGCTAACAAAAGCACAACGATTCTTAGTTTCAGGTGATTATACACTAATGAAAACATAATTATGATTATTATATTCCATTTCTGCCAATAGATCAACCTAAATAATACACACTGGTCCTTTAAGGTAATAGACAGGGCCCAGACCCAGAAAAACGGACACTTTATTTAGTAAAGGTTTTCTCAATGGATTATGCATACTTAGACCCTTCTCTTGCAATTAAAGCAAGTGGGTACTAAAGAGGGCACCTCAGATTTCGCTCCAAATCCAATATGGCTTCCAAAATATAACTGAGATTTACGCACTCATACATGGAGAAGTTGATGGTATAGTAAGTGGTTTATGACTCTATACCTTCTTCATGTTCATACAGAACCTTTTTTTTTCTTTATCTCTTTGCTTTAATTCTGGATCCAATATGGCCGCCAGAATCCAATATAGCTACCAAAATATCACTCAATTGACTTTGGTTTATACACCCAAATATGGAGATGTTGATAATAGTGAGTTGTTTAAGCCAGAGAGGCCTCTAGATGGCAGTGAAGCGCTATGCTTGCTAGTGTGGTAACTAAGCCAAACCCCAGAAGAAGTCACGGCAAGTCAGGTGATTCTGTTGGCCTGACAACATTGACGCTGATCCTGATTCCGTGGAATCCTTCTTTGCTTACGGTGAGATAAAATATTTAACGTTACGATACGTAAAGGTAGCAAATGTTTAAATTAGTTTAATTGATTTTATAGGTTGCAATTACATATACATATTATGTTTCGCCCGTCAACGTTACATTGCGTCAATGTTAAGTAGCCTATTTGGTTTAGTTACCGTATGTCATAGACCTTTCGATGGTTAGCTAGGGTTAGCGTTAGCGGAGTCAAACTAGTAATAATTGGCACTGGGCTTACTGGTTCCTGGCTGTATTATGTACCGCTACGCTTTGCTAGCCCCCATCCTGTTGGTATGGGAAGCTTATATGAAGCTAGCAAATCGTAGTGGTTACATACACAGCCGGGAACCAGCAAGCACTGTTCTAATGTTAGCTTATGTAGGCTACCTGTGTGTTCAGTGCAGCTTCAGTGTAATGTGTTACACCAGGTGCTCGAGCTGTGCTGGGATGCACAATTGCGCTTCTGCACACACCACTGACAAAAGCCTCCGAAAATGTAACGTAATTTGAAATGGAAAGTGTTTAGGAATATGTGGGAGACTTGTTTTCTTTCTTTCTTTCTTTCCTATTTTTATTTATATTTGTAACATTAATATGCTATTATACTCTACCAAAGGCACAGCTATAAACCAAAGAACCAAACCATTACTCTTTTTACATCCAAATGAGCAGACTCAGTGCTAATGTCAGTAGTAACAACCAGAACCTGTAACCTATCCATTAACAGTCATGCTGGATACTGCAACAGTTTTGCAAAAAAAACAAAAAACAAAAAAGAAACAACCTGACTAAGAGCCCATAAGGGCTCGAAACGTTGTAACTGTTTTCATGGAATATAGCAAGAGCTGCCAGTTTTGCGAGTCTTTCTGGACTGAATGAATTACCTTTTTCGACTCAGCACCTGGAAAAGAGATTTATGTATGTATACCCTGACCAATTACATCTATGGTGCCCACTATCTCTGCCCAAGTGCCCGTGAGCAAGGCACTGAAACCCCAAACTGCTGCAATGCAGGCGACCTTGCATTCTGAGCTCTCTGATGAAATACATATGTATGTGTAACTAGGAGGGATGTGCGAAAATGTTTGAATGCTCAAATTCAGGGGTATTCCTCTAACAGTTACTGGCCCTGTGTTTTGTCAGGTTATGTTATGCAACAGGACATTAGAGCTCC
This sequence comes from Parasudis fraserbrunneri, assembly GCA_900302295.1. Classification (NCBI taxonomy): domain Eukaryota; kingdom Metazoa; phylum Chordata; class Actinopteri; order Aulopiformes; family Chlorophthalmidae; genus Parasudis; species Parasudis fraserbrunneri. Next base: position 13,350 of record OMKL01086455.1, on the reverse strand, counting down.
ATTTGTATTAGTGAATAATATTCACCATTCTGTAGTACTGTCTCCCATAACTTTAAGAAGGCAGAATTTGTTTCTCTACTTGAGCTATTATGTCACACTAATGTGCATAAAGATGGAGGCATTGTGACATCATTACCCATCCTACTGTGCAAAGCAACATTTCTGAACATCAATATTAGTTTTTGCAAGGATGGAAATGTTAGGAGCTTGAAGCACTGTGGAGCAGGATGGGAAGACAAAATTATATCAATCCAGGGGCCCACCATCTTCATGCAAAATATTGAAATAGCTAATTATTCAACAAGCACATAGTCAGTTTCCCATTGATTATCAATAAAGCAACTCAGAGTCAAGTCTTTGTTCACAGGGTTTTGTTTTTAAGTTCACAATTATTATTATTAGCAATAACACAATTCATACTTAAATTTGAATTGCCTTGCTTATTAAGCTAATTTGTCTTATTACCTTTTCAGCCATTACACACTTCAACAATGCCTGAAGTGAAGTCAATATTCAGAGAAGTTTTGCCTAAACAAGGTCAGTACAGCAGTAGAGAGCTATTTCACTAACACTACATTAAAAGTGTATGTATGGATGTACGTTCAATTTAGATATACAGACTAATATTTATCTTGTTGACTAGTACCATCACCCAGCAATTAATCAACAGGTCATTAATAATTCCCGTCCCTAATACTAATGCACGCCTCTCACTTTAAATCCAAGGTTGTGATCAAAATCAAAATGTATGATGATGTCTGGTTGTTTACCGTTTTTTTTTTTTCTTCCACAGGGCAGCTTTCCATGGAAGATGTTCCCACAATGGTTCTGTGTAAACCCAAGCTGCTCCCTCTCAAATCAGTCACCCTGGAGAAACTGGAAAAGATGCAGTTGGAGGCTCAAGAGGCCATCAAACAGCAGGAATTGGCATTGAAGGAACAATCACAATAGACACATTATGGAGGACTTGAAACCATGAGCAGTCAAGTAGACACAAAATGGACGTTAGTTTGAAAACTGCTTTTTATAGGGCTGAAATTCACTGCAGCCTATAATAGAGGCCTTGCGCATAATGTTTGTGTAGTTATCTTTCTTCCAACATGGCTGCTTATAACCATTGGTAACTACGTTAGAAAGAAAATACCTAATTTCTGTGCAGTGGTAGTGTCTGTAAAATATCGGAAAAGCATGATAGCACTGTTCCACTGTGACTTGTTTACACAAGATCCAGTAATAAGATGTCAAATGATTACATTTTGTTGACATATTCCTCATATATCAACACATAGCAACTGTTGTTTCTTCGAACATGGAGGACAAATGGGCATTCTAAACATTCCGTGAAAGGCCTCTATTGCATGGTGATAATGGTGGGCTTTACCATTTCAGTTTAGTTCTGCCAAAATAGCAGTGGCATTTATATGGCTTGACATAGAACCATTGAAGGCCAACTGCTTACTGTATAGTTTGATTGTAAATGCTGTAGATTGTTGAGATTGGCAAGAAGTAGACCAATTCTTATATTTTATTATAATTGAATCTTATGTAGCATAACAATAAAAGCCCATTTCTGTTGAATTGCTTTCCTTTTAAGGGAAAATAGGCAAAAATAACCATCTTTGCCATAACTTGTTAGTGCTGTTAGATGCATTCTGACATTCAAAAAGCTTACAGCCTTATACTTTTTAATACATTTTTAAGTGATTTATTGAACAAACAAGGAGCAAGACATGGTACATTTCACACACCAGTAGTCCCCAAATATAAAAATAAACACTCTGGACACCATTTTATGAAGTTATCCCGACTGGTATTTTGCACTGTACTGTTGTCTCGTTGCCTTCAATAATGACATCTTTATGTGATTTAAAAGGGGGAAAAGAAAAATAAGCACAGTATAGAAACAGCAGCCTGTTAGAGGAGAGGTATTGCTTTGAACCAACGTGCCCTCCTTTTTATTTTTATTTTCTCCATTATAAAGCTCTTTACACAAACCAGTAATTTCTGTACAAACACTGCTTTCTAGAAAACACAAAAAGGAGTGGCAGTGAAATCAAGAAAATACTGTACAAAAACAACATGGAATGACTCGGTCATTGAGAGGTGTGGCACTTAATAGGTTAGCTTATACATATATATTGAAAGACCTTAAAAAAAAAAGGTGCTGTCTACTTTATCAATTTTAATAAAAAGTGCCATATTTGACCCCACCCCTTTTTCAGAAATGTACATTCTTCAACTGTAATAAGGAAGAGCTTTGTAGCCAACTGTTATGACAAAATATGAAAAGTAAAAAGTAGCTTTTCTTTTCAGGAAATCTGGCACAAAAGGGCTCCTCAGTAGCTTTCAAGTTTCACACGACCACCATCTCCCTCGCTCACAAATCTCTTTCGGCCTCTGAGAAGAAAAACAACACGTCGCGTTAAGTCCTCGCTCAATTCCTTTCCACTGATTACTGAAATAGGTGTCCAGTGTTGTGTACTTACCGACAGGGACAAAGATCCCTCAGGTTTTCATCAATGACTCCCATGCTGTAGCTCTTGTCGACAAATGTCTCCAAGATGAAGTACGCTCGGGGTACATCAATGTTGATTTCAGCGATATCCATGTAAATTCTTTCATAGCCCTACAAAAGTGACATGTATTTTTATGAAGCTGTGGCTTGCAACAGGCCTGTACATGATTTGAGTGAAATTGGAACACCAGGTGGCGCCTTACCCTTCTCATCTGGTCCACAGTGATGACGGTAGACACCCATAGAGACTTCAGTAGTTGGAGAACCATTTTGAATGTTTTCTCCCCTTTGGACTCCAGGACCATGACAATTGCCTGACAAATAAATATAATTATTTACAACCTTAACTGGATTTCGGGTAGATATTCATAATGTTTGTGTGTGGTTTTTAGCACTTTATAATTGAAAGCTCACTCACTGTCATTCATAAAACGTTTTAACTACTGTATGCACATAATACTACAAACCACTGTTTCACAAATTTTTATTTCACTTTTGGATCGTTTCAACAGTTACCTCATAGACAAACTCGTGGTGGAAATGGGGCACCTCCAGCTCTCTCAGGCATCTCTCAGCTTCTTCATTGTCTCCTGACAGAAGGTACTCCTTTAGCAGTAGGTTCATCTAATAGAAGGGTAAAACAAATAATCAAACACCAGTGAGCACTTTGCGTACAAGGTTTTTCTTGACTTTAAAAGAGCAGTCAGTAAGCTGAAACTGGTATGATTGACTATTGAGAAAAGGGTAGCAGAAAGCCATGGCTGACATTGAACTTTTAAGAGTTTGGCCAGTGCAGCGTCTCACTCAACTAATCTTTGACCTCACCTCTTTGATGAGCTGTGTGACAGGTCTTTGCCCTCCACCTGTTCCCCATAGGTTGTCTATGCGGAGACCACCCATACTCATCTTCAGCAGCACTGCTGCCCTATCTAGTGCAGCCCTAGAAGAACAAAAACATACATAGTCAAAGCCTCGCCCCACCCCCCGTTCCAACCCTAGTTTTTTCATATACTACCGTATTGGCCGGAAAATAAGACAATGATTTTTTTTGCCAAAGATTACACCTCTACACGTGCAGTCGTGTTATATTCATGGACTAGAGATTGAGAGGTGGGAAACGAAGTGTAACTTTGGAGAGATATTTATCCCCTTTGCCAGTAAGTCAGTATGACATGTTTGGCATCTACGGATTCCTCGCAATCTCTAGTTTCTTGGCTGGATTTGTGCTAGCTTAAAAACGTAGGTACGGTGCAGCCTCTGAAAGAAAGTAACGTTACTGTTGAATTATCCAGTCCTTAACCAAGGACTGAGGAGGAGTTATAATTCAAAGTTTAAGATCATGACGATCAATAACCTATGGCTCTATTCTTCACTTTGAGATAGTTAAATGTTAGAAATACCAGTACACAACAGTTTAATTTGATTTTTATTTTATTTAAAGAACTCAAATTAATTATCTTTAAAAAAAAAAAGTTTTGAAAAGAGTGGGGTGTCATCTTATATTAGGGCCAATAAAGTATACGTAAAACGGCTAGTAACCACCATCTGTACGTGACAAGAATCTCTCCGCATTCCGTTTTATGGTCCAACTTGCAGAGGAACACTGACTTAATCCCAAAATATTTCCATGATTGCAGTAGATAAAAATCTGAGGGCATTTTGGCTTGGCAGCATTCTCACAGTACCTTGCATGTTCACAGTCAACTTTTCCTTTGTAGCCCTCAATGTAGCTGGTGGACAGGATCTGGTCTCTGACAGCCCGGGCTATGAACTGGCCAACCAGCTGAAGGACAAAAGGGCAAAATGTTAACAATCTAAAATAAATTTAAATAACGCTACAGGGGCCAATTGCCAAAATAACCTTAAAGCCAGTCTTGACCCTTCTGTAGTGCACACTGAAGGGCACAGATCTTAGAGAATAGATTATGTGGCCCCCCAAAAAATTACAGGATGGGAATGCTTTTATTGTGCAGAAAACAAAGTCCAGGATCTGGACAATGGCCAAATACCATAACTTTAACTTTCTTAACAAGTACATTTCATAATGCAATATCAACCTCTCCCTTGTACTGTGTATAATACTCTTTGTTGATGTAAACTGACAACAGCCAACTAGAATAACAGTTCAACTGTTACAAATTACATTTAGGCCCAATATGCAGATCCATAAATTAACCATGTGACCAAAAAAACAAAAGCACGAATGCATGCGTTTTGCAGGACTGGAGACCTCTTAAAAAACACTGATGGTTGTGACAGGTGACTAACAGTGGCCTCATGGGCACGTGTTTTTATTTACAGTTGTATGGGCCCATGACAGAGGGAGAGAGAGGGAACGAAAGAGCTGGCTTTGCTGTTCTGGTCTGGACAAAGCCTGCGCTCATCAGCAACCATTGTTTCTGTACAGACGAGAGGCAGCTCCAACTCATCTGACCTGTGGCTACAGCTAGACTGGCAGGCACATTAAGAGAGAGAAAGACAGACGGCAAGAGAGCATAGTAGTGTGTGGGACAGGTGGGGGCAGGGAGGCACAGAGACATAACATCCTTTTAGATTGAGCAGTGAGTGGGACAGAAACCAGTAAGAAAGTGAGATGGGGCAGGAAAAAAAAAAGTGTGTGAGAAAGTAGGGGTGGGGAGAGGAGCATGAATAACCCTTTTAGCCTCCTATGCTGAGCTAGCATTTTGTCGGCGTAGAGAGACAATGGTGAGAGATCTCATGTCTGTGCAGGGTGAAAGGAAAGAGCTGAAATACACACTCGCATGCCCACATACACAGTCAGACCACAGCGTTCTTCCCCTGTGTTCCACCACAGCCTGTGTCTGAAGGTTTAGGCTAGTGCACAAACGAGAGATTCCATTTTCAACTTGTCCTGTTTAAATAGACTTAGTATTTGTTTATTGTGTCTGTACTGCCAAATCAGCAACATTATATTTTTTAATGACCTATACATATCAAAGCATCAGTGAACATGTCTGAACATTGTGTACTAGATACCATTAGCACCAAGATAAAATCTCCTCATATCCTTTGTTGCACATAACCTTTGTGGCTTTCCTTATAGAAAATAGTATGCACTCTCTTGATGGAAAGTAGTATGCACTATTGCAATTATTCCCAGGAGGGCAGACTTTACTGTGCTTATTACAACGGTGAGGCCCCAACCCTTCCAGAAGGCCTACCTGTGGGGCTCCTGGTGTGTCCAGCACCAGATCAGGTAGCTCTTGGAGCAGTTTGTCAAAGGAGCTCTCCACATCGCTGCGAGTCAGGATAGGCCCACACAGGTCAGCAAGAAGCCTAGAGGTGAGCTCACGGTGGCTAGCCTTGGCTTCCAGAGCCAGCGACACAGCCAGCATGGGCACCCCGCTCCGCATGGGTCCCAAGTTCAGCTCCCCTAGCAGCTCCTGGAGGACAGAGGATTGCAATGCTATATGGGCTTATTCTTTCATCTTATTCTCTCCTCTGGAGTGATAATATTTCCATTTCAATGGGAGAGGAGGATGTTGTTCCCTTGCGGATTCACAGTAGGCTGGCGGTCCTTACCGCTACTTCATTTGTGTCGCCGTGCTCAAAGTACTCCTGTACTATAGGTGTAACAGTCTTCTCAAAGTCACTTTCTTCCAGTGGGGGAACCACTGTCTCGTACACACAGTTTTCCTGTGAACATCACAAGACTAATTATTACCACAGCTTGGATCTGTCAAGATGTAATACTAATCATTTACTTAAAATCATTCAAAAAGAAAGAGGGCAAATCTTTATTGTGTAAAGATAAATGAAGCTTCATAATATTAGTGTTCCATTCCAGTGAAGAAATATCACTCAGCTATCCAACATGGTATACACCTACACATGGATTGTCAACAGTGCAGTCAGTACCTGAGCTTCATCATAATTAGGGTCTTTTACATCCACCTCCTCCAGGTCATACACTTCACCAGACCTGCCCCACACACCTTTGCCTCCAGCCCCACCTACAGAGGTCAGGGAAAATAGGATTTTAAACACACATGAGCTTTGACAATGACAGGGCCTCTCATGGTAAGATGATGAGGCAAAAGCAAGGACATGTTGGCAGTGTGGTTTTCAAAGGATGTAATGACCTATTTATCCCAGTCACCTGAAGCATGACTTGTTTTGAGAAGGTGTTTTTAGTTTAACATTTTACAAAGCACAAACATGCTTTATGTTAAACAAGAGTTCAGCTGTAGCTTTTGAAAGTGTACTGCTCTTATGACAAAATGCTTTCAGCTCTCAACACAACCCCTGCAAAACAGCTTCAAAAGCCTTTTCACAGCAGACACTGGGGTTAAGAGTGTATGATGTCATGTACCAAAACACGACAGAGAAAGAGGGGACACTGATCTGAAGCATCAAAACTTTTGCAGCAGTGCTGCAAAGCTAGAGAGGAATTTATATCTGATTACGTGATCTAACCGAGAACGCCTCTGGATCTTAGTCTGAACAAGATGGGGCCTATGGTTTTCAAAAGTGGCCTAAATAGATGTGCATTTAAAATTTTCACACTTCCCCTAATTTGTGCTATTTAATAACAGTCAGACCCAACTGGTGGTGACATAAGCCATAGAGTTATTAGAGAGGTCACAAGTAAATTTTACACAAAGGCACATCGGTTAGGTCTCAGACAGCACCACCAGATTGCAGACCATTTAAGAAGCCCATTACCAAAGCTGCTTGTCTGACATGCATTAAACCCTCCTTTAAGTCCCACCCAGCGTGTGACACATTACATCCGTCTATATTTAGCCCAGCCCACATTGGCTGTGTGGACCCATCCATTTCACCATGGAACATTGTGTACTCTCTACTCTGGGTTGCCCTCAATGAGAGATTCCACACATACAGCATATCACTGCTGCTACAGTCCCATGAATACAATACATAAGACTTTAAATGTTGGGAGAGAAGGCTCACACGTCAAACTGCAGGACTAACTCAACTACAGCTGGGCAGTTCAGTTGCATTGCATAATCATCCAGAGAGGCCAACTTGCGTGCCAAGAGAAACTACCATACTTCCAGTTCCACAGCCCCTGTGTAGGGAGAACTGATTGTACTGTACAACTGCTGCAGACTTGTTTTTGCTTCTGTGAGGGGTGTGTGTCTGTGGGTGTTGCACTCTGACATAATCAACTCAGTCCCGGCAGTGAGTGGCAGCTGGACCCTCGCGTATGTTGATTCTCAACAACTTCCGCTCCCATTACAAGTTTATGACGTCTCTGCATTATTTCTAAAAAGTGATTAAGGGAGATGGTGGTTTAGAACAGAAGGTGCACATGCCTATCTTTGGCTTGATATGCAATGGGGTCAAGGAGTTGTTGAGGTATTGGTAAACAAGCTGCATAGCATATCAGTGGATTCTCTCAAGCAGTTATCACTCGTACCTGTACAGGAAAACAATGCCCTGCCTTAGCTAAAGATATCGCTCTGCTCTATACTGATCTCACCTTAGCTGCACAAAAGGAAACTACAAAAATCTAATTCCAATAAAAAGGATGTTCCATTTTACCTCAAAAAGGTGTTAATCACCTACAAAGTAATCTCTAGTTAGGGCTGGGCAGTATGGCCTTAATTTCATATGATATATGCAGTATCGCATTTTGGACAGTAACAACATGTACAACAACAGTATATTTGCTTTTCTTGTAATACCATCTAAAAAACATTCAGGAGTAGGGATGCACGATATATCGGCAACCATATTGGTATCGGCTGATATTGGTGATTTTTGTTATTTATTAGCATCGGTCCAATGAGAACCAATGATTATTTATCTGTCTAGCTGTGCATGTGGGTTTTGTTTAGGCACTACAGCTTTGAAACAGACTGCAGAAACAGACTAAAGATTATTTTCCATTTTACAGTGTTTTCATGTAATCACTTTTAAGTATACATAAAATTGGATTACTGTTGGAACTTTTTGTACTTATTTATTTTTTAAACCCAGACCACATCATATCGATACCGGTAAATAGCAGTTATTGGCCATAAGAGAAAATGTATTATCGGTATCTGCCAAAATGTTCATATCAGTGCATCCCCATTTAAGAGTACAAGAGCTCTACAATGCCCATTTCTTGCCATGGGGTCTCAACCATGCAATTATTATACATTATAATATTCATAGTGAAACACGTATACAACTTTTTCACAACACAGTGACATGCTTGACGTCAAGTCTGTAGTCACAGCGAGTGGTTAACAGTTCTCTGTGGTAGAAACGATATGGGAAGATTTATACTGCATCACAGATCTTTACAGGTACCGCTATCACTCACCCCTACCGGTACTAGAGACATCTTGGGCAAAAATGAATATTTGGCTGCTCGTGGAAATTTTCTGAAAAGCATGGCCAAGATAAGAGTGCATTTAAGTGAGCCACTCTACATCACCTTGTCAACTGGTTTACTGCTGCTAGATGGAGAGGCCACAAGTAATGTCTATAGTAGGCCACATACCATACTGGCCCTCCAGGCCATAGAATTATATGTGCAAACTAAATTACTGTTCCTATTCACCGTATGTTGCTAGGCAACAAGGACGCCGTTAGCTTGCCGCTTTTGTAATTCCACTTCCCATGTGCTTGTGACACAGTAGAAAGGGATACATTAACCTTCGAGGTCCATCAATTTTGAATGAAAAATGGCAAGCGGCTTGTTTTTCTTCACAGTTATCTCTGTTACAAGGAGAATGAGCTAGCTAAGCAGTTGTGTCCATATAGATGTATTATTTATTCAGTTTGGGAATATCCACACTAGCTAGCATCTTTGCCACAAAGTTCCAACAGCCGGCAATAGAAGTACAACAGTGAAAGTGGGGGAGGGGGGTGGTTTTAGTGTGAAAATGGTAATGTTCCACACTTTGTTTATATTATTGTAGTTGGCAATGTGTGCATGATCATACAATGTTAGTAATGCCTGATGGGGCATAGAACATTTTCTTTATAAGATATTTCACTTTGGTGGATCATTTTCACAGTGTAGCATACACACCCTCATAGTAGCTGAAAAGCCATCAACCACCAACATTAAATGCCCTGAGCACCCGCTGTCAAAGCCAGCATTCAGGCTTTCCCCCCAGTCGTCAACATCGATTGTTGTGAGCATGCAAAATAATCTCTTGTTAAATCAGACCCATGTCACAGAGTAAAATAATATAATTATGAAATAAATGAAAAACTACAGTGAGTAGTGATGGCTATGGGTCCCCAGATCAGCCATTTTTGTTTTGTTTGAACACAATCATATGCGTAACCATTACCTTCATTAAAACAATAAATATTAAGTCAGTAGTCTTAATACCTTTCTTTGGCAGGCCTCTGCCCTTGCCAAGCCGGGACTTTCTGTCCAGTAGTTTGCTCTTAGGGCTTGTAGGTGGGGCAGATGGTCCCCTGGCAGGGTCTCCATTATCGCTGAGGGAGTCCCCCCTGCCAGAGTCCCGCGATGAGTTCTTCCTCAGCCTCCGCTTGGCCTTGGCCTTCAGACGTGCCTCATGGATGTTGCTGCTAGAGGTGGAGATCCAATTGCCATTGATCTCGTTGTTAATGTTCTTGGTCAAGGTTATTGCTCTTCCATTTTCCTCATCACCCGATAAGAAGGAGTCACTCAAGTCATCAGCCTCTGTTGGATTTAGGGGAAAAGCCAGGGGAGAATTTGTTTTTGACTGGTGAGCAACACTGAGCAAGCAGCTTTATACTATGTTATATATTAATAGCAGTTATATTAGTGTGATTCACAAATTTCACACCAGGGGGACACAGTTGTGCTATTTGAAATTGCATAGTTTTGTAAGGCATAGATAAGACCTAATCACAACGCCATTACTCCTAATGTGAAATCAGCAGAACAGTCAAACCAATGGTATATTCCGTAGGTACTGCAAGCAAAAGTTAGTGACGCAAAAGCCATTAACCACTTCCGCATCAGAAAGTCCCAGTGCCCCAGATCAAAGGCATGTGTTGACAGCTGATGGGGCATTTAAATCTAGACTACTGATAGAAGAAAGCACTCACCAACGGGGTTTGCGTTCAGCCAGGCCTCGCAGTCAGTTGCCATATCTTCAGATCGAAAATATATTTGCAGCGGAATTGCGTACAAATTAAATAATTTATGTGGATATCTATAAGAGTGAAAAATGAATTAAAATTAGCCAAGTAACGTTGTGCACCCACACGAGCAACATGCCCAGACGTGAAGCAATAGCTACCCCTCCCCCCATTCATTCATATTGTTGATAAACAATAGCTAGCTTTAGCTAACAACATTATCGAAATGTGTCCACAATAGCATACCGTTACGATTGCTACGTTAATCTACATGCAAACCTAAAATAAATTATCAACCGACAGTTGCAAAATCACGACACTGACGATTTGTTAGTTTTCCCGTTATCACAACACATTGTTGGCTCGTTTTGCAGCAGCTCTACTTTCTGCTGTGGAAAACGGCGTCATGAAAATGCACAACAAAAACAAACTGTTCCCGTGTTCGCTAACGTTAGCAGCTTGCTATGGAGCTTTGGCTACATCTTTTGCCTCAAATTACACTGCCATATTTGCCTCAGTCTCATATTATTATACAAATCAATGCATTTACAAGCCTCGCTTCTCTCATTTACCATTGACTCAAAAGAAAATCACTGACCGTGTATACTGTCCAAGCTCCAAACTCATCTGATGCGAATGCTGTTGTTTCTGTTTTATCTACCCAGCAACTCCGTCACGTAGCACCGTGTTTTTCATATTTGATTGGCTAGAGGGATATAGGTTTTTAAAGCAAGGGACCAATGAAAATGCAGAAAGGGCTGCTCTTCTCGCATTTTTTGATAAGGTGCTGCCCCCTCTCTTTAGGTTGAAGAACATACTCAATATATTATTGTGTAACGACAAAGTTTATAAATATTCGGTGGTTTTGATGTTGATGTTGATGATGATGATGATGACGATGACGATGATAATGATGATGATGATGATGATGATGATAATCTGATGTATAGATATCTCTCCCAAATATAAACCAGAATTATTGTTCCACCAAAAGCTACCAGAACATTTTGTCCACTACCACAGAACATAATGTTCCTTAGGACTCCAGTGTGTGTAAGCTATTCTACAGGTAAAACACAGATCCATGTATGTAATTCTACCTCATATAGCAGCTTACAACATTGATTCTGTAATATTTCATCTGGAAATAGGACAGATTCTTCAGAGGCCAATTAATGACAGTGGGCCTGCAAGGCCCATTTGATTTTCATTTACATTTAGGGAAGAACTAAGTTTTACAAATTAAAACATGCTCTCCCAACCTTGGGGTCAGAACCCCACCCCTGATATGAAAATTAATAATCATACTAAAATGACTGTAATAATAGTTGTTCATTGCAACTTGAATATAAACTGAGACCCCCCCCCCCATTAAAAAGTAAACATCATCAGCCAACAATTTTAATGTGTTAAATGCTGGGGTCACAGGAATTCTTGGACCCCAATATGGGGTCATGTGTGAAAAATGGTTGGGAACTCCTGGATTAAAATGTTTAGGCATAGAAATAAAATATATCTCTGTGTTTAAGATTAAGAAGTGTGATGTTTTGCTTCAACACTTGGGGGAGTTCTCTTCCAGCAATTCAATTCACTGTGGTCGCCTCTGAACATAATGTACCATAGTTATTTTCATGTTTGTATCAAAAGTACTCTGTGTTATGCTTGAGGGAATTTGACTTGAATTTAGGCCTGTATTTGTGCCTTGTAAGTATTTGTTATTGATACAGCTAATATGATATGAATATTGCCTGTGGAGTGGAAGAAGCAATTCAAGAGAATAATCTCATAAAAGTGAAAGTTCTCTATTCAAAGTTCTAGGCTAAAACATGTTGAATCAAAAGTATATATACAATACATACACATATATACACATATATACACATATTATTATTATTACTATTATTATTATTATTATTATTATTATTATTATTATTATTATCCAAGGGTATACTCAAGGGATTGGTGATCCATTTATCTTCACTCTAATTGTTTCCTAAATGGCTTAATGTAAAAAAGAAAAAAGAAAAGAAAGAAAATTTCATTTTCCTGAACAGATTATGTTTTTGTTTTTTTGGGGCAAAATCTTCTTATAGGTGACTGGTTTGTACCTGGTACCAGCCCAACTGCAGGTGTTAAAGGGACATATTATGTATCTTTTCAATAATTTTATATGACTTCCTTGAATCTGTCGAACATGTTTGTGAAGTGTTTTGCAAAGAAACAAGCCCAATCTAATTTTAGTTATTTATTTCAAGCACCTCTCTCTTCCCTTGTATTGAGCATACCATTTTATGGTGGGTGGCACACACTACATTTAAAATTAATTATTTCCATCCCTGCCTGGCTACCCGACACCCAAGAGTAAAACACTTTTGCAAACGGGACAGTAGATGAGGTAAGCATTGTTCCTGGCTCCAAAAAGAACAGCTAATTGATTAATCAAAGCTAATTCATCCTAGTGTGACATCATCAAGAGACAAGCAATTCTGAACAGCTTGTTAATCTGAAGACTTCAAACCCTGGCCAAATGGCAAGGAGTACATATTTCATTTTTCCCAGCACCTAAATAACATTTCAGACTGGCAAATCCATACAAAGACAAGGCAAAACCCATTTTCCATAATATGTCCCCTTTTAGGTAAGGCACCCCAGTTGAAAATTGTGATTTTGGCTGGATAGGAAAATGTTGCACATTTTGCCTCTCCAACTACTGCAGTTTCATAAAACATATAAAACAATAATCAAAAGCAACTATAAATATCACATTTCCA
>OMKL01086454.1:0-13112 GCA_900302295.1 Parasudis fraserbrunneri | reverse complement strand
AACGCCTGTCTGACCCTCTGCTGAACCCTGCATTGACAGCCTGTCTGTCCCTGGGGGTGACCTGTCCTGACTTCACACATGCACTGACGCAAACAGTCACACGATGCAGTGCACCTACACACACACACACACACACACACACACACACACACACACACACACACACACACACACACACACACACACACACACACACACACACACACACAAGAAACAGGTACTAGTGCAGATGCTCCGACAGGCACAATCTCAAGCTTTCTGTCTTTGTCTTGCTCTCTGTGTGTGTGTGTGTGTGTGTGTGTGTGTCCCTCTCTCTCTATTGCATTGGCGCTACAAGTATGTGCCCTCTCTCTCTGTCTTGTTCTCGTCTGTCTCGCTCAATCTTATTCTCTCTCTCTCTCTCTCTCTTTCTGTCTGTCAGTGTGTGTGTGTGTGTGTCTCTCTCTTGCTCTCTCTCTCTCTCTCTCTCTCTCTCTGCACAGACAGAATGCAGCTCACCTTGGCAGGCTGGGGCGTGGAGAAGTTAAGCCAGGCAGGGACAAAGTCATGCTGCGCCATTTAGGTCCAGTGTTTCCGGTCAGTGGATGGAGGCATCAAACCTCATGGCCAGGATCTGAGCGAGGAAATATGGACAATGAAGGGCACATTCCATCTTCGCCTAATACGACATTTCTAGCAACACAAATCTAGGAAACACAGGGGGACGGACAGCACAATTAAACTGTGTTCCATTCTCTGAAAATGTCTCTTCTTGGACATATAAATTGTTTTGTCTTCTGTTATTGTTTAAAAACATTGTGTAAAAGACTCCTCTGGGACGTCCCAAAACGTGTCCTATTCTTAGCAGAGAAACAACATAGATCATCTTGCTGCAGCTGTGCCCATGATGCCAAAGGCTGCATGACGTAGCACAGTATCACACTTATCTTTTATGCAGTGCTCGCATGTCACTATGACACGTACAGTTGATAGTGTCAGTCAGATTATAAGTGCCATTTCTAAATAGTATTGTGCCAGTTATTCAAAACACAGGTGGAGCCAATTCGAAAGCATCTTTAATGGAAATTCTAACTAACACGGTTTGATGTATTCTAAACACTTGATATTTAATCATTGATATACATTCCCAGAATCCCAATAAATAAATTCTTAATGGTAACAACTAGTCTCTAAGGAAACATGTCTCAGAATCAATTGTTTGTGTGTGTGAGAGAGGGAGCAAGAGAAAGAAGGAGAGAGAGTGGGGGGGGGGGCTAACACCAGCAACCAGCCAAATGGCAGTAAATTGTTGGCAGCAACAACTTTGGCAGGTAACCAACTATTATTATGATTTTATTCTAAAAATAGCTTTGCTATTTTGGCTGGTGAATTTTTTAATCCACCAGTCACTTTATACAGTGCGTGAAAATGAGTTTCCTGCCACGTGTGTGTGTGTGTGTGTGTCTCGTCTGTCTCTAATCAGCCAGGTGAAGCATAGTCATTACCCCAGAGTCTGTGGCTCTGAAGTCCTCTGCCTCCTCTCTGGGTCCGGCTGGGCTGGGTTCCTCAGGCCCGCTGACACTGGTCACGGAGTGTGCCCACTGACAGATGGAGAGCAGCACACTGCCAAGCCCTTCTCCACCTGCTCCAGGACAGCACAGCCCCTTTCCCCAGAGGCAGACCCCCTCGTCCAGGGTGAAACGTTGGTAAACAGGTCAAAATGTTGCAGGAATGATCTGGAATGGTGATCCAGAGGACTGGCCGACCAAAGAGTTGATTTAGAAGCAGACGGGAGAAGGTCTCGGAGGGGCAGATGTTGCCTTTTTGAACTAGATTCCCGAGCAGGTGATGTTATGGGTGTGTTTTCTAAGCGTTGTTATCGTCGCCGTCCTCTCCAACTTGTCCTTACAACTTAATTGAAGCACGATGGATTCCGTATTAACTTATTTGAAACATCTGCCCAATTTCTTTTAGGGGCTAAGACACATAAAACGTGCTCAGTTTGTAAGCTGATTGGCGAGCTCGATTGACTGACAAGTGATTTGTCCAATACGGTGAGGCAGGAGCAGGTTGTCTAAGTGAGATAAGGAAGTAGTCTATGGAAGCGCTGAGGCATGGACAGCAATCAGAGTGAGTGGGACTGTTCCACTATGACATCAGACAGGGGGGAAAAGAGGTTCCGGGTCTTCTCCTGCCACACTGTGTGCCAGCTTGTGTTTAGCTCGACTCGCCTTTTACCGACTCATTGTAAGCTCTGCTCAAACGCATGCAGAAAAAAAGAAACCAGTTCAAAGACAGTCTTTTATTTCCAATGGAGGTCACTGGAAGCCGCCGTTCACCTCATTAAACTGGTCGAAAGGCTGTCTGTGTTGGAAGAAAAAAAATGCTCCAGGTTTCAAGGTCACATGACAATAAAGGAAGTAAAACTCAAAGTTACATCGCTGTCATCTTCGGTCTCGGTTAGTGGAACTGGGATATTGCGGGACAATGCATTATAATGTGGGTTTTGTCTTCATGTGTTTTACATTCACATTTGTTAAATGCCAGTTGTATTATTTGGGCTTGTCTGATTGAAGGAGAAGAGGGCGACAGGTCAGATTTCATAGATGAGAGAGATATGATAGTAGAAAAACCTTCAACAAGCCAAACGTTGTAAGGGTCATGAAACACTTGGTAGTCCTTTGTCAAAGCGCAAAAATAAACTTTCCCATAAACGAGGAAGCCTCAAAAAAGAAAACGCAACCAACTTCTTTTCTCTTAAACAAAGAAAGGGTTGAAACATAGCATGAGCTAGAGATGTTTGTCAATTGGATCTTGTCTTTCCCTCCAGACTAAGGTTTGCATTCACAAGGGGTAGATGCTGTGTAGCTAAGCCAAGGTTTTCAGTTCTCTTGCTGAGTGATCGTGTAGTAACTGTACAGGAACAGGCAGGACCTACAGAGAAAGAAGACAGCATTAGGTGTAATTCAAAGCAAAAATTAGCTATACAGCTTAGGGCTGGGCAATAATTCAATATTATGGTTTATCATCCTCCAATAGGATCGTACCATGATGAAATTATAATATTGCAATATCGTGATATACAATTCTGTTGTCTAAATTAATAATAGCAACAAGCACATATTAACTCAAATTTCTCCCAAAATTTGATCTGAAATGTTTGAGGGAATAATGTTTTGATTGGTATCATGCTTTACATTACCACACAGTTCAATGTGATAAACATCAACTGGATTATATAACATGTTGTTTTGCATACAAGAGCAGATATCATGAAAAATATTCTGTATGATTAGCATGATATTAATTTCTTCCAAATAGCCCCCAGGCCTTATGCCACCAAGACTCAGACACATAAATGAATGTACAGCACACTTATAAAGACACACTCGTACATACACACACTACAAACACTGAGCTATTGTAATTTCATCATATTTCTTCTTAAGTATGCACAGCAGAGTTGCTGCAAATTGCTTGTGGGTGTATCAGACGTTATGAAAACACGTTCCTGCTTCAGCTTCACTGAAAACCTGTCATAAAGCCAGAAATAGCTTCTGATTCAAAGGACTGCCAATACTCTAAGCAACAAAAACAGCCTTTACGCTTCAAATAAGGTTTGAGAGCGACGAGGAAAAAAACATCATGACTCAGGGATCTTAAGCCATTTCATACTGAGAGATGGCTCCCTTTTTTTTCTTCTTTTTTTTTTTTTTTTATAAATTGTGTCGGCTTTTTAAAATCAAATATTAATACTAGTATAAAAATAACTTGGACACTCAACACTTTCTTCCTCACTCTCCCCTAGCTGACGCACATCCAAATAGGCTGGGCTGTGTGTGTAATGCTGCATGACACTCAAGAAGTGACAGTCAAAAGAACAAATCGCTAACCAGCAATTCTGCAGCCAAAACACAGACACAATGATCAGGACATGGTCTGCTCTGTCCATTTAATCAAACTTATTGTAGTCCTCAATTTTTAGCGGTTCCCAGGAATAAGGAACATGTTTTCATGTTGACCCGTTTTTTCACAAACGCAAACCTTAGAATAACTTTCACAATTACATAACAGTTCATTATTACCATAGAGTTTGCCATAATCCTACTGTAGGAATCAAGTATCCGTTGCTTTTGAAGCAGTTTCTAGTTCAATAATATAGCCTTAACTCTTGATGAAATGAAATGACTAGTGCAGCGTGCAGTGTAACATTAGGATTAGGAAGAAGCCAGGGAGCTAGTGTGAAGTAGTGTGTGGGACAGTCAACCAGATGTGCAGGACATCATAACAATGAATGGAATTCACAAACACTGCAGAAGACCGTGGCTGAATACATTCAGTACATTCAACTCGCCAACAAGTTGGGTAGCATGACTGAAATAGACCAAAATCAACAACCAGTTGAAGTGTTAGCTTGCTAACTAGAAACCTCAGTAAGAGATCAACTTAAACTCTGCTTAGTTAGCATAGCAATGGTTAGCTAATTAGCTAACGTTAGCCAGCTTGGTAACTAACCTCGTCAAGAAAATGGAAAGCTAACTAAAACGAATATATAGGAACGAATAGTTTATCGAAATAAAAACACCGTGTATATGATAATTGTCACTAAAATAGTCTCTAAATACAGCTGTCACATTTCTGCAATACGAGAGGTAAACAGACCTGGCTTCGCTGGAACAACACGGTTTCAAAATGGCTACCTTAGCAGCAGCACCACACATTCATCAGCCTGCTAACGCTAGCGAGCTAACTAGATGGCTAGCTGTTGTATTTTATGATGATGCCATAAAACATACCTCCTCGCAAGATAGTCTCGATGAAGTATGATTCCAAAGTAGATCTAATCCTGTCAATATTCACTGAAAGATTGGACTTTCTTACAACTATCCACCTCTTGATAAAGTGGCGTTTGGTGTTTGTTTGGGTTTTAGAAGCGCTTACCACAGACAGTGGCACTGACGGATTCGAGTAGCCTTCTATTAGAGGTACATTCAAGTTGTATTAGGGTTTTGCAACCCTGAGAGGATTGTTTGAGGGTAGTTAAAGAAATGAGAAATAGTGTAATATGCAAATCAAACGAAGTTTTCTATTATACTATTTTCAACGAAACCTTTTAGAATTATTATCTTCTTTTGTTTAAGCGTATGTGTCTTATTTTGTAGTAGTGGAGTTTACGGTGGTCTTGAATACAACTTGCTGCCTCCCCCGCCACTGCCAGGCACACCAATCGATATATGCACCGATTGTCTAACGCTGAGGATCACCGAAGAGGCACTGGTCGGAGACGTATGTACCTAAGAGCATGGCAAAGCAAACGACCTTCTAGTTTTGTTAGCTTACTTACAAATATATCTCATTGACCCGAGGAATTGACATTGATTTGATGTTCAAGAATAAAAGGGTAACATAACTAAACTAACTAGCTGCATTTTCTAAATTGTTATAATACGCTTGCCTCAACAACGTCAACATTAGCTATGTTGATCAGTTGTCGCTGTTCAACGTTAGCTCAGCTAGCTATAATAGCCAGTAACTTTATGTGGAGGTTATGTAATGTCGTTAGCTAACATTATAACAAGTGAGAGTTGCAATTTGAAGATTGCCTTTCACGTTATACTAATAACTGAAATGTTTCTCTATCTTTTTTCCAGATTGGAGATGAATCTATTTGCACCGAGGAGACTACTAACTCCTGGGGTAATATCTTAATTATTTATCTGTGATCAACCTTTTTTGAGTGACATGTTCAAACAACTTTGATGTCCGCAATTCAATTTTGATTTCTATTTCCCAAGGGTCCCGCATGGAGATGCCTTCAGCAGGTAACCAGAGCCCCGGACTGCTTGGTGAAGGGTCAGCAGCATTTCTACAGTAATTCCATCAAGGCTACAGCGGTGTCCTTAACATCACTGTTCTCCAGACCAGTCTCCACCAACAGGCTGTTAAGCCTCCGGTCCCAGAGTTGTCCCACCTTCCGTCTCTGCCATGGGCACCAATCTGGAAACCCTGAGAGAGAAGACGGAGGAAACACAACCAATGAGGGCTTCAGTATGAGGGCCCTCAGCCAGGCTCCCAAACCGGCTCTATACCTTGGTTTCTCTGGTCTCATACCGTTCCTGTCAGCCCCTCTCCTGATGGCTGCGACACAGTCTTTCTACCCAGAGGTGGCCTATGCCCAGATGGTCTACGGGGCCTCTATCGTGTCCTTTCTAGGAGGGGCTCGCTGGGGGTTTGCCCTTCCTGAGGGTAGCCCAGCTCAGCCAGACTGGATGAACCTAGGGAACAGTGTGGTGCCCTCTCTACTTGCCTGGCTAGCACTGCTCTGCAAGGACAACATAACAGAGGGAGCTCTGGTCGTTATCATGGGCCTGGGTCTGTCTCTGCATTATGACCTGACCCTGCTGCCAGGCTACCCCAGTTGGTTCAAAGCCATGCGAACTATCCTCACCCTGGTTGCAACCTTCTCACTGGTGGCCACATTGACAATGAAGAAGTACTGCACTGAGAAAAAGATAAAGGATCTTCAAAACTGACTTAATAGTTGATGGTATTTGATTATAAAAGTGAGCTCTATCTCCCATAACCTAGTATAGCTGGACCTTTATGATTTGTTAATGGCCCCCCATGCACCTCGATTTAGTGTGCTGCAAATTATGGTAAAAAGCATTAGGCCTAGATTACTTCATTACCTTTTTCAAAGCAACATATTGCCACATGTTAATTGTGTAACTATTATTACATGTAAATATTGTAATGAATTACATAACTTACTTCTGTTTTTGATGGTGAGAAATGACTCCTGTTAAATTTAAAGTCACCATGAATGGCAACAATACTATAGCTTACTATAGATTTGACAAGGAGGGACTTGATTTGAATTTTGACCAAAAATAACAGCAAAACAGTGAAGGTGATGTCAACTTTCAGGAAGATCTCATATGATCAGAGGTTGGAAGTGGGATTATTTTAAATTTGACAATCATGTATTATTGGATGGAGATTTTGATTACATGCAGAATGAGTCAGTGACAAAATGTTGCCGTAAGTCGAGAATAATGGAATTCTGATATACAAGTACAGGAAACACAATTTTTGTCAATGTTTTGCCATTGGAGCACAGCTGCACTGACAAGAAGTACACATTTTTCACTTCAGGGTGACTTTAAAAGTAATGAACTGTGTGGTGATGTTGCACACAGAGGCACATTGGGGGACTATCACCTTAAGGGTCCAGTAAAAATGTGATGAGAGACATGGCAGTCTTTACAGTGCATGGTTTGTCTTCACTGACCAGGAATAATTTATTACTAATGAGTATCATAATGAATAACAAAATGTGTCATGATGGGCTGAATGACATTTACAGAATAAAGGTTTATATATATATATATATAAACCAAATTCAATATATTCTATGAAATCTAGATGGTGGTGGTCAAAAAGGAGTTCATAATGGGTCTGATATCAAAATTCTGACATTGAAGTCTTGTGCAGGAGGACCTATGCTAGCACTCCTCAGATGGCAGCTTCTGTGGAGAAAAATGAAACAAAACTAAATCAAACGAAGAGGGCTCATTGCAGTCACTGCAGACACGGGACCAATATTCTCCATGTTTTAGAGAAGGAGAACTTAAGTCACTGTGTGAAAATGGGGGACTACTGGGATAGGTGTGACGGGAGTTGCTCCTACAGTGAAAACACCACTTGATGATTTGATGAGCAGCAGAGTTCCAAGAAGGAACCAGAGAAAAGGCTCAGAGTAACATTTAAGCAAAACAAAAAAAGGAGAAGACATTCCTACACATTGGTATTGCCTTTTAATAAAATCAACATTAAGAGCTGAAATGTAGCACTTTCTAGTCAACAAGAGCTGCTGATGACTGAGGGTGATAAATAACCAAGGAAGGAATGATGGACTAAAAGGCACTGATAATTACAACAATGTATGTACATACGTACAGTATACTGTATGTGAAATATCAGTCTCTGAGAACATGAAAATGGAAGAACACAGAGTGGTGGGAGTGTGACAGTGAGGTGAGTCCACTTGTAGATTTGAAAATGTCATTTTGCCAAAAGGCTTGTCACAAGATCCATAAGTAACATTTGATTCATCTATCAAGTAGGTTAAAGGTGGTTTAATACATCTGCCAGGCAGCAATCCTTCAAGTCCTTCAAGTTTTTTCTTTTTTTTATATAAAATTACTTATATCAAAGCATTTATATCTTCCCATAGAACTGCACCCATTCTAATGTACATTCAGGACTTAAATATCCTTCAGTGAATGATGGAATTATGCAATCTAATGATTTGGAGTCCCCAATGGTCTCGAGTACTTGAGATGAAATACCTTCTGGTGTAGGTAAGGTAGTACTCTTCCACAGTGCAGAATTAGTCATCACAAACTTTGTTTTTCTATTATAAAAGAGAAAAGAGCAAACCAATACAGAAAAGTTTTTGACTCCTCCAGTATTGTTGTAGTTATATGGGTTGGTAGCACATCAGTATAAACCGGTGCTTCTTGTAATGGTTTGGTTGGAGGCAGAAAAAATATTTGCTGTTGGCAGTTTTCCAGTTACATACCTGGTTTTGGCTCAGTGACAGTGTGTGCAACTGAAGTGAAATGGAGGTTAAAATAAGAAATAACCCGTCTAATCCAAGCCTAAAACAGTAAAGTTTATGAAAATGTCAAAGAAAAACACTCTTGTCTCCATGCTCAGCAAGGTGCAATGTCTTTCCAACATAAGAAATACAACCATCCCTTTTGGCTGTGTTCAGTGGCTTTCTGGGATCAGATATTAGGGCATGGGTAGATATGGTTGGTAGAACACTACCATGTCATCCTGCTAATGTCTCAAATCTGACTGCTGGAGAAGTCCATCCATGCCTGACACTGTTACGGCTGACTGCTCTTAGTCCATTAGTAGACTAATTGGTTATTGGGAACTTACAACAATGTTTTTAGTTAATTAGTAATTTTCTAATTGAAATTGTTGTTATTTCCTGTAAAATGATTCTCTGGGTGTGCTACCATGATGGCCAGGCACTAGACTTTAAGTGGTCCTTCTTCATGATCACATTATTTTACAGAAGGACAACAACATGTGAAATTCATTTTTACAGATTTGTCAATGCAATTACTCGACAAAATCCTTTTGACTTTTAGTCGACAAAGATTGAGCTCTTCTTTAGTGGAGGACAGGCCTGGAGGCAGTTTAACCATTCTGCGAGGACTGATTCTGAGCTGGATGGTGGCGTTAACAGTAGTTTAAGGGCAGTCAGAGTACAGCCAAGCCGCCATCACAGCGACTAGTGATCATGTTGCCAATCTCAGTCCAGGTGTCCAAGTGAGGGTCATAGATTTCCACTGAGTCCACCGTTACCGGTGCTGAAAAGTCTCTACTGGAGGCCCGGCCTCCAATGGCGTACAATAGCCCGTTCACCGCAGACACAGACACTCCGGCCCGCGCCGTCGCCATCGGTGCAACCTCCACCCACTTCTCCTGCAGAGAGAGAGAGAGAGAGCGACTGGGTTGAGGAGAAAATGTATGAGAAAAATCGTTTTATACTGAAAATGGTAGTGTATTTGTGCTCTTGTTTTGATATTTTGCAAAAAAAATACAATAGAGAGAGAGGGGGAAAAACACAACTCTGAATCAGCTGTTGTTGATTCTAAGCTAACTCAACGGCAAACGCCCCAACATTAATTTAATGTGACCTTCGTCTTACAGGCTAACACAGGCTTTCGGCCAGCTTGCTCTCCCTCAATCATTACCTCTTCAGGGCAGTATTTTTCCACTGTCTCCAGTGACCCCAGCGCCTCGTTCCAGCCACCCACTGCGTAGATGCAGTTATTGAGGCAGGCCACACCCACGTAGGCCCGTCTTGTGACCATGACGGGCAGGGCACTCCAACGGCGGGAGATGGGGTCATACACCTCCGCTGAACGCAGCTCTATCCCTTCGTCACTGATCCCACCAATCACATAGATGAACCCTGAAGAACAATAAGCAACACATTTAGTTCAGAAGGACTACATGGCAACCCCCCTCTTTATTAGTAAGGTAAGTGAAATATATGGAAAGGAGATGCTTACATTAGCTGATAACAATAAAGTTTGCTTTTATATTTCAGGAGTTCTGATTGAAGACAGTATACTTAGTTTCATTTGTAGGCTGATGAGTGTATGTGTATAATTGTGAAACATTACGAAAAGCTACTTCTATCAGCCCACCTAAAAGTCTGAATGTCTGAAAAGGATAAATTGGCTTCCAAATTTCAAAGTCGATTATGAAGCTCTCACTGAATAAGCGATTATTCAGACACATGCCTAATACTTTTGCTTCTAAATTGTATATTATATCCTTCAATGTCATCAGTTCCTGTCTGACATGTGCTGGACGCATCTGGAGAACCATACATCAGACCAGCCCATCCGGGTACTTTGGCTCCACTCACAGTCACGCCTACTTTTGGTGGAAAACACAGACGCCATTCCTATAGATCACTATAGACCTGGGGAGTCACGTGATAGTTCTAAGACTCGCCTGGTTCCTGAACCTATGCCTATGGTCTTTACCATAGGAGATCCTCATGGTAGCTGGGTTTATATATTTCCACTTATTCAATTGGTCTGACATTTGACGGAAGCAAAGTTTAGCATAATTAAATGAGATTTGTGTTTCGAAATTTGAGAAAAATTTGAAAAAGTCATTTTTGTGCACCGGAAATGCACAATGAACTACATTCCCAGTCTCGAATGAACACTGTGTAGTTGAGAGGACAACGTTACAAAACCAAAATAGTCAAACAATAGACAGAATACACTATTGGAATTATATACTCATGATTACCTGACTGATTTTTTTCAATGCTGTAGTTTTCATGCCTGCGATGTAAATATTCATAGTGATCAATGAAAACAGGTGGTGGTGAATGGCACCATAGATTAAAAGGGAGACCAACGTCAGAGTAGTTGTGCACTTGTGATTGGTTGGAAATTGGGTATTGTAATAATTACCATGGAAACGAGTAAAGATTACGGTATAAACATTTTTTTCTCAAAGATTAAGTTATAACATTTACCTTTTTTGGTTCTAACAGTAAAATAATTGAATAATCTAGACCTCCGTCAAAGATTATGAACCTACACAATACGGTATGGCTGTAAGTACTGATAGTTTGAGCTTCACTAGGCAGCTGAAAAAGGGGAAAATCACAGTGGAATCACACTCCCCAGGTCTACTGCATTTGGCCCATCTAAAAACTTGTTTTGTTAGTACATCAAGTTGTGTCAAGCAAATGCTTTCCAACCCTGGCCACTATTGACCATTTGTGCTATTTTGAAAAGTTATGTTTGATCCGTCTTCAGGCATGCCCCTTCAGTCTTCCCCTTTAGTATTTCCCCATTCAGCTGCAGATTTCCCCATTTCCCTACCTGGACATTTAATATTACACACTTACGAATCTCTCAATAGTCTTCGACATGATTTACATCCGTTTGTTTTGTTTTTAAAGTTGTAGACTGTGAACAAACGCCACCTTCCCCCTGTTTACTCCCCAAGTTGTATTCCACCAAAAAGAGGTGTGGAGATCACAGAGCAGTGCTGATGACACAATGCCGGTCTGATGTATACTTGCCAAGAGGAACCGGTCGGCACACTAGTCTAGCTGTTTTTTACTGTTTTAACAGTGCTAGTTCATATAAATCTAAATGAAGGGACCACACCTTGTAGCTCACAACAGCCAAAATAGTAGCGGGGAACTGCCATGCTACCAATGATCTCCCACTTGTTCTCCTCTGGATCGTAGCGTTCCATAGTCTTCCCGATCTCTGACCCGATCCAACCACCTTGGGAGCATAACAGTGAGGTGACACACCTGGATATCACGCTTCCAAAGCTGTAGGCTTTATAAATGACCAGTACGATTGTATGGTTTAAGTGAATATTTCAAAGAGGAGGCATACCACCCTGTATCTACTGTATTTTGAAGGCAAATGGCATAAATGCTGCAGTGTTTACCGAGTGCATATAGGGCACCGTGGCAGGGACAGACACCAACCCCGCAGCGAGGGAAATTCAGAGAAGCTACAGCAGCCCACTGCTTCGTCACTGGGTCGTATCTCTCTGTGCAGTCAAAAATCATAGAGTCTTTCTCCCCTGAGTGAGAGAAGATATTCAGTCAAAGACCTCTTAAAAAAGCACTTTTCATCTCATTTCTGTACATTTCACGAAAGTGCATCTCTCTTGTCTAGTGTACAATCATTATGGTAACTCTCGGTCACAAAGATCATTCAGTCACAGACTGCCCTAAAAGACAACCTTTTCTAATGTCATTACAAATTAAAAAATAAAATAAAATAAAAGAACACTATTCAATTCACATAAACTCAAACCCAGTAAGAGCTCGTCTCTCTCACCTCCCACCACGTAGATCATACCCTCCAGCACGGCGACCCCCAGCCCGCTGCGGGCCTGGTGCAGGGAGGAAACAGTGGTCCAGTACTGGCTGAAGGAGTCGAATCGCTCCACGCAGCTCAAAGCCCGGCTGTCACTCCACCGGCCTCCCTGCAGTCGAGTGTAGCCTCCTGGCAAAGGGAAACAGACAGACAGGGGTGGTGCCGCAGTTTGAGGGGATGCAGTGTAATCAATTAAATTCAATGAACTGAGTTCAAAAGAAAATTTGTCCCGTGACATATGGCTTGGAGACAAATCACCGCAACATATACCATAGTCTGTGTTTCATGTGCTGACAATGCAAGACAATGTTACAGGTAATAAATGTACAATAAACTGAGTATTGTATTACAAATCTTTAACAGTCAAGGAAATTCAAACAATAGAAAAAAGGAACAATGTATGCCAAATAAGTTTCTCATTCTAAGTACATCAAAATGCAGAGTTGCAAGAAATCAATAATTAATAGATGGGTTTCTTGTTTATCAACATCGCTAGGTGTGCACACAGCCAGGGAGCAATTAATAGTGTTGATAAGTCACAGCCAGGGGGCAGTTAATAGTGTTGATAAGTCATGGCTAATGCAGGATTGTCATCAGTATGAGCAATATTTCAAATGTAAATGTTGTCATCGCATGAATAATGTTGGAAAATCAAGCGCAGGGACACAGTGT
>OMKL01086453.1:0-16719 GCA_900302295.1 Parasudis fraserbrunneri | reverse complement strand
GGGGGGGGGGGGGGGCTGCAACAAACTGACTTGAGACACCCTTGCCACTGCTATGTGCAATAAGCACATATTTGAAAGAGTCCTACCTGCATGATTCCAGCCTCTTGAAATAAATGTAGAACATCTTTAAAAATCACATTTACACTTCAAGCTGCATAACATTAGAAGTTTAATTAAATAAAAATTAATAAAAGGAATTAATTATTTTCTCCAAATGTGTTTAATCTTGTTTAGTAAATAACTTTCACTCCATCGTTGCCACCATCTTTACATGGGGGTGCCAAAGAGAAAGACGTGACACAGTTCATTGCATTGTGGTTCATATTTGGGGCTGAAGTGAACAGATTTGACCACCCTGTAGTGAACTTCACCTGCTTAATTTATGGATTGGACCGACACTTAGTGATGTGAGAAAAACAACATCCGTTTCAATGGGGATTCCCCAAGGGGCTAGGGCGAGGACTGAGGGGACAAAAATTGCTTGAATGGGATCCAGCCATTGTATAGAAGGGTGGAGTGTTTGTAGAACAAGGACAATTTCTGGAATGTACTAGAACAAACATCAGTCTACTACATCCATGTGCATACACACACACACACTCTTGAGACAAAAACACATACTGTATATCAGTCGCTTCAAAATAAAATGCCAATCAGGAGGGGAGAAAAAAACACAAAGCAGTCAAAGATGTAAAAAATAATCTATGAGTGCTAGATAAAACAGTTGATTCAATCCTTCAATTGTACAAAGCACAGTATGCAGAGAAACTACAGAGCATTAATCTCCCGAGTGTCCCGGCTGCTGCGGCCTGGTCTGGTGAGTTCCCTATGATACATCGTAAGCCACATCCTCAATGGCCACAAATTTCACTGGGTCCTCATTGATACTGTGACTCTCTCTTGACCACACAATGGGGTTGAGGGTACTATATGTCAGAGGTGGGTGGTGATTGGCAAATGACGAAAAGTTCTTTTTTTTTTTTCATCAGTCATTACTTTCACGTCGACTTCTGTCTATAATGAAGCGTCAAGTCCCCTCCGCTCTTCCAGATAAAATGTTTAACTGTTCGCAGGTCCATGTTAGGGTCTAGAACCTGGGACATGTCAAAAGAGAAGATCGTTACTTAAATCCATGATGATTTCAGAGTAGAAAAGTTCAGACGCAAGGCTGGTGCAGGGAGTATGTGGGTTAAAATACTACAAGCAAAGGTGTCAACATAAATATAATTACCAAGGAAAACAAAGGGAGATGAAGTGCGTATGGATATAAAATGGACTCATCAAATATGTTTGACGCCTTGTGTTTGACATCATTCAGCCCTCCTGGTCTACTGCACAGTACAAAGCCTCTAACACAAAGTCCGCTTTTGCCATTAGCTTATGCTAGTGTTAGCGCTAACATTAGCTACCACACATCTCTGTACAGATGGGGTTGGCAAGAGGACAAGGAAAAATTCTGGAAGGTACTAGAATTCTAGAATGTACTGGCAGGACAAATCTGGCCCCCAAGCAATATTTTTTGTCCTTCCCCAAATAAAATAAAATAAAATAAATACAATACATAAATGTAATTTTCTTGCACTTCTTCACGTATTTTTTATATTTTCTTAGATCACAGAATCGCAGACCTGTGGTGCAAATAGACCCGAATATAATCATGTTCCAACTATAATAGTCCCGATTTGAATTATCCAAAAGTTACATTTTAATTTGATGAGATAACCGCGAAACCGTTGTTTGGTGCGGCCACAGCACAATAAACAGGACAGCGCCTGGTGCTGAAATGATGGGCCTTGTGAACTTGTTGTGCACAGAAGAGGACTAAATCAACACCAGTCCAGTCGTTCTGTGAATAGCTGGCCGCTAACGCTTAAAATTGTCAAGGGTCTCTCTGAGAGTACCGCGCTTGGATTCATGACACCCGAGATCGTTTTCATTGTGAACAGCAACAGCTTTGCTTGGCATTGGCGAATGATGGTAAGATCTGCATCTCTCTGTCCATCCTTAATTCAAATTTATATTTCCTCGTCCACCTTCCTTTTAATACTTTGAGAGCAACATGTTCTTTTGCTTGCAAGTTCATGATTTAGCGCTAATTTGGACAGTGCAGCCTATAACCTAAAGTAGCCTGTGACATCACCAATAAAGTCGCCCGAATATAAGACGACCCTGATTATAAAACGACCCCCCTTTTTCAAGATTTTATTTGAAAAATATTTTTTGATGATCAAATCTCATTTTTAATCAAGAAAATAATTATATCTGACCAGTAATACAAACAAACTGAATAAAACAAGTTAGGCTGATCTCTGTATTTTTGCCGGACCCGGAGGTCCGGCCTACAAGCAAATGTCCCTTACTGACTGACTGACTCCCCATTGTTGAGTCTTGTTGTCCGCTGAGCAGCAGTAGGCATCAGACCACAGCGGAGCCACACAAACAGCATATAATGGCAGACCACATGAACAAAATGGCAACTTTGGTTGAGGCAAAATAAAGCGAGATGCATGTTGTGTTCACTTATCTCAGGTATAGTGCATCTCTGACATTAGCTAACGCTACACTCACTTGGCTTCGTCTGAGACTCTGAGACTTGTGTGACTTGGATATAAATTCCTTGTTGATTTCATTGCTTTGTTTTCTTTTGCATCTTTGCTTAGTCAACTTGTATATATTTCAATTGAATTCTGCCTGTTTGATCACCATTATCTAACTTGTCCTACTTTTAACCCTCTGAAATCAGTTTATCAGCTGGCATGAAGCCAGTGACCAAGATGAAGCCAAACTAGAGATAGCAAGGAATTCATAGATACCAAACATGTCAAACTAGCTTATTGCTCCAAAACTGACCTAATTTTCCTGTGACACCTCTTAATCTCTAGTTGGCGAATATAACACTGCACTTTTTTTTAAATGTAATTTTCAGCAAAAAACATTGTCTTATATACGGGCCAAAATGGTTCTTGTTTTGATCTTTTTTGTGTTCTTATTTACCTTTTTCTAACATTTCTTGCCATATTCATCAACGTTTGCTGTTTTCAACAATGACAGTTTCCCCGCAGAGACAATAAAGGTTTTATCTAATTTTAGCAGCAAAATAAATTGCTAACTGCTCTGCATTACAATGTAGGGTAAACCAGAGGGACTGAATGGTGTCATGCAATGGGGAGGACATATTTAACCATTGAGGAAGTTGGGAATTTGGTAGAAAATAATGAGTGGTTCCCACCTGGTCCTGACACATGAGTTCTATCTTCTCCTCAGCTAGCATGGCCATGTCCTCCTCCTTCTCCTGCTCCCCTGGCTTGTCATTGGCTGAGGAGCTGGTGGTCTGCGACTCGTTGTCCAAGTTGATGATTTTCTCGTAGACATGCTCCATCACCTTCCTCACCTGTAGCATGTCACTGGCTGACAGACGGTCCCTGGGAGAACACAGTGTAATAGTTCTAGAAGGGCAGCTTGGACCACTGTGTTTGATAGATAAGGCTAGGAAAAGAAAGAACTAGATCATTCTTGTCTGTACATATTGTGTCAAGCTCAATGGGGGGGGGGGGCAATTAACCTCTAAAATAATCACTTGGCAATGCTTTCAACTTGTTTCTTGACTCACCAGAAATCCAAAAACTGACCTTTTGGAACAAAGTGGACCAAGATTAAGCTTAGAAGATGTATTGTATTCTTAATGTGGTGGGAGGGTAGAAGCACCACAGCCAACCAGATTATTTCTAACTTTGAAGAGAGTTCCAAGAATCCAATTTCCTTCTTGGGACAATTTATTTATTCACTAATAAAGATATATCAATGTCAAAGGGTTCAAATTTCTATCCCGAAACTAAAGAATTTAGTTTTTGCATGATCAGAAGCAATGCAAGCTTAGTCGCTCATAAGAGAGAAGAAAACAACTCACTTTTTCAGAGTTTTTGCACCAGAAGAAGAATGGGGCTGGAGGTAGAATGGGATTTTGTTGAACTTGGGCATATTTTTCTGAAAAAGAAGGGGGGGGGGATAATAATTCAAATGCATTATTATATGAAATAAAACAAAATCAAGTCCAACAAGTATTTAAACATTGTCTGGCATGATGTTGACTAGTACAGGCCATAATTTCACTAATCACTTTAGTATTGAGAAATTTGCTGCATCCTCTCACCAGGCTCTAATACAATCCAACGAGGCAAGTGTTTTAGCGTTCAAACACCATGATACATGTCCAAGACAGAAAGCTCACAGTATAATCACATGTCTTCAAATGTTCCACTGGGTAAACGGTTGCTCCATACGTACATCGTATTAACCATTACAATGAGTTTCATAGGACTTGTGCTATCATGTATCATATACATGTGTAACTGGCCTCATAACTTTTGATATGATGTACGGTTTGCAACCATTTCCTCTGTAGAACATATGAAGACACATCTGATTATACTGTGAGGTTCTCGTTTTGGAAAAGGACATGTATCATGTTGTTTGAAGGCTAAAACACTTAACCCCATTGGATTGGAGCCTGATGAGAGGATTTCTCAATACTGAAGCGATCTGTGAAATTATGGTCTGTACTAGTCAATATCATGCTGGACAATGTTTAAATAGGGCCTGAAGAAAAAAAAACAGGTGAACCCGTCCTTTAAGAAGTCCAGAAATACTTACATCTACAGTTATGTCGATGACCCACTGTGGAACTGTCTCGTTCAGCAACATAGACTCTGTCTCGCCACCTGAATCCCGACACAACAGCCTGGAGCAGATCAAATATGGCATTAGAAGCCATGACGATTGCCTGAGATCTATGTATTCAATCATTAAGCTGCGGATTAAATCATTAAGTGGAATTCACTCAGAAGAGTGCAGACCTCCGCCAAGGCTTAACAATCTCCCCACTTTGCCTAGACTGTCACACTCAACATTTTACTGGGTAGATGACAGAAATGAGAGTTGTCTATATTGCCAGTGTCATGAGACCTAGGCTGTAAATCCATGTTTTATGTATCAACAATGGTGATGCTACTTCAAATCACACTGTCATATGACAAACATATTTGTCAAGTTTGGTGCAAATTGGACAAAGCAATCACAAGTAACACACATCACTTCCCATTTACCATGCATTTTTTCCAAAATGAATGACCTGGAGGCTTGGCTTATCAATTATCTAAAATAATACAAATTGATACCATCAGTAGGATATCACAAAGGGACAACACATCTCAAATGTCTTCATGATCGGACAGCTATTGAGTTCATGTTTTTCATGGAGAGTAGCGCCACCATGAGGCCAAATGAGTCAAAACTTGACAGGCCTCCTCACTATAGTAGGACAAACATATTTGTCAAATTCAGCATTCACAAGTCACATATGACTTCCTGTTTTCCATGCTTTTATCTACAATTTGATTGGATCTGGCCATCACATGATTTGTCCTATAAACTATTTAAAATCACATTTAAAGATCTAGATCCCTAGATGCCACAAAGCAAGTTTCGCAAGTATTAGGTGAACAGCGATTGGAGACTTAAGAGTTTTCAAAACTGTACATGGCTTTTTGACCTGCCCCCTGTGGCTCAGAGGCAAAGTCTCTCTCACCCCACGGGCATACCCTGAAGATGCCCAGCAATTTTGAAGCTGGTAGCTTCAAAGCTGTAGGAGTAGTTGCGTTGACCAAAAAGACAATAACAATATCAGTAAGTTGGCTTTGTCAAGCCAACTTAATTAATGGATAAAATAAACCTTTGTTGATAATCTTTTTCATCTTTGAACAGTTTGTTTTGCACCGTAGGCAGCAAAACAAACTGCAGTATCTGCTAAATCTCTTTTTCAGTTAGATTTGTAAGAAGGCTTTCATAATGGAATGAGAACAATATAGCTTTGTTTTTCAGTCCTGTCCTCCCCATACTTTGTGCTTCCTATTAAATATTGGTGAAATAAATGGACTTAAAGGTTTGTCTTTTGTAAATCCAGCCTGGAATGGATAGGCCTATTATAAACTGTGTTGGCAATAGGTAACATTTTTATAAGTTGCAGCTCCAAACGTAGGCCTTTTCTTTTATCTGGAAAAATGGCCACTACTGTCAAAAAGATTTCCATGTGCCGATCCCTGGCCTTAGGAGGAGGAGGGAAAAAAGTGATTTACAAAAAAATCAAAATGGCAGAAAATTGGACTTCACATATGGCAAATGTGTTGTCCATAAAGTGTTGCATCTCTGGGTATAATTTTGGTGACTGTATGAATAACAGGTCAAGAGATACACTCATTTGAAAATTGAAAGTTTGGCCTGCTGACACTAGAGTAAAGGTCATGGGGTCACCAAAATCATTTTGGCGAATTTTATGGCAATCCAGCATAACTTTTCAGTTTGGCCTGATGTTGTCGCTAGAGTAAAGGTCATGGGGTCACCACAATCAATAGGTGTCTTCCGTTAGGTGCCATGAATGGTCACAACAAGTTTTACGGCAATCCGGCCATAACCTTTCAAGATATCTTGTTCACGAACAGACAAGGAGTCACACAGACAAAGGGGGGCGAAAACTCCTTGGCGGAGGTAATAACACAAACGGACACTGGTGACAGAGAGACAGTACCTAAATAGGGTTCTCCCTCCTGCTTCCCCGAAGATGACTGGAGTGTGTGGTGGCACCTGGAAATAGCCGTTGCCTTTCTGGACCCTGTTCTCCTGCTCACCGTTCACTGAGGGCATAAGAGAACATTCATCAGAGGACAAAGAGCGATACCTGACACACCACTCGCCGACGGCACAGAGCAACAACAAGACATGGGAGATCAGGTTGATATCCATTAAAAAGGTTGGTGTGGGAATAGAGGCGATAAGTGATGACTGTAAAAGAGAGAGCCAGTGAAACATCTCCTTACCATGGTTGACCTCATTCTCCTCCTCATCCATTGGGTTGATGTGTGTCCTGGGCCAGAACTCCAACAGGGCCTGGAGCAGCAACCCGCCCAGGTTCACTGCAGATTAAAGAGATAGAAAGAAAAAAACAGAAAAAAAAACAGAAAAAAAAAAACATTCAATGTTGTGTTATATCACACATGGTGCCATCACTGATATGTTCATTATATAACTCTTGTGATGAGGCCTGATATCTTACACTTTGGGTCTGATCCATCTGAGCTTGAGAATCCAGCGTCCTTTGCAGACACCCAGGCCGCAAAGCAGTCGCTCTCATCCAGTGTGATAGTCAGCATCTATCCAAAACAATACCAAGGGCAGAATGGAAAATAAAATGAGAAAAACGCAATCAATTTTATACCATCTCCAGTTTGAACTTCACACACCATAGATGGATGATTGCCAGCTCAGGTGTAAAGGTCTCATTAGCCAGGTTTGTAACCTACCCCAGTCTTCAGATCAACGGAGAACCAGTTTGGCACGTAGACCATCTTGAAACGCTTTTTGATCTCTTCATCAAACTCCACCTTCCCCAGGTCTTCACCCTTGCAGGCCTGAATGCAGAAGATTCATAATTAATCCCAGTTCAGACAGAAGGTGTTGCAAAGGCCTCGTACACACGTGCATTTCGCAGTTCCTGATAAATGAAATTGTTTCCTGAAAATGTTTTACTTTGAACTACCTAGGATCTGGTTTGGAAATTAATTTAAGCTTTTAGTTGCAGGCAGTGGTGGAAAGTAACTAAGTATTTTTACTCAAGTAATGTACTTAAGTACAATTTTGAGGTACTTGTACTTTACTTGAGTATTTTCATTTTAGGTAACTTTGTACTTTTACTCCACTACATTTCAAAGGAAATATTGTGCTTTTTACTCCACTACATTTATCTGAACCCATTAGTTACTAGTTACTTTGAAGAAAAAGATTTTGCATACAAGACATGGCATAAGTAGATGCCAATGTACTTTTAAATTTTAAATAAGCCAACTTCGAGAGGACTTAAGTAGGGGCAAGTATAACTGGGCCACCTTCCAATTTAACATACGCTCCCAAGCACTGAAATACAAGAACGTCATATGTAATGTGTACTTTTTACTTTGGATACTTAAGTACATTCGATACCAAATACCTTTCAACTTTTACTCAAGTAGAATTTTGAATGGGGGACTTTTATTTTACCAGAGTACTATTTTATCTAGGTATTTCCACTTCTACTCAAGTAAAAGGAACTGTGCACTTTTTCCGCCACTAGCTGCGGAATGTGTACAGTGGACTGTTTTCAAAATGTTATCCTCTCCATCACATCATGTAGGCTTGCACACACTGCATTAAACCTCTCTCCAAACACCCCTCTGAGAGAATAAATCAATCTGGCAGGTTTAGCTTACTTAGCTGCACTAGCAAATCACTTAACATTTCAGGAAACGTGTACTCAGTTTTCAACGCTGTAAGTAGTGAGGGAAAGATCATACTGATAGTGACTCTCAATTCGTGCGTGCTTTGTTAGCATTCTATGTTTTTTCGTACCTCGTCAATGTGTAGTCACTCCAAAGTTTCACAAACCACAATACTAAAACATTCCAAAAAAAAAAACCTTTAAAATTCCATCTGTGTGTACGAGGCCTTAGAGAGTACTATATCCGAGTTTTACTGTAGCCTAGAATTTACCTTGAGAACATCCCAGAAAGCCACATTGTTGTTGGTATCTTTGGTGAGTATGTGTCTCTTGTCATTCAGAATGTGACACTGAATAATACTAGCACCTCCTAAAAAAAGAAGAAAAAACATATCCCATTGTACTTAACATCTCAAAGAAAGTTATTTGCAAAATACTGTAGTATTTAGATAAAACAAACATTACTTTACCCTTGATTACTTGTTCAGGTTGCGTGCACAGCGGAGTGAGAGGAGTACTGCAGTCATTGTCATAGTCTCCTGATGCTCTGAAGTTGTGCATTCCCTTTAGAGACTACATTAAAATATATATACGAATTACTACTGGCTGTTCTGAGTAAAAGTAACCTCTTCATCTCTTTGATTGGTGTAATGTAGGGCTGGGAGGTAGGCTGTAGCATATTTGATCCAATACAGACAAATTATAATATAAAATTTAGGATGAAAACTGGATGACGATAGACCATCTTGAATCAAAGCCGAACCATGACACAACAAAATGACATCAAAAAGACCTTACATACCATCACAGTATAATTTATACTTGAAACACCAAATCAAATGTTACACCGTCAAACATAAGAAAAATATCATGATTTGACATTTTGTCCGTGTCGCCCAGCCCTGGTGTAATGCCTTCAACTATCATTGTGAATCACCTACACTTTCACACAAGTAAGTCTCAGTCCACATTGTGTTCTGCCAGGGCAATGGACTGACCACTTCCCAGTGATCTCAGAGGGGCCACGCATGCTTACCCATTTGTTAACGGATGACTTGGTGGTGGAGACCCAGATCGCTGGAGGTGGGTCAGCAGATCTGTCCAGTTCCATCTGAGCAAGAGGGGAGCAAACATCCATGGGTTGGTTAAGTTATGATTTAGGAATTACTCATGCTGACATCCAAGGGAGGACTGCATTTTTCATTTTCATGCATTTATGTTTCGTTCATGTTTTTTGGAACAGTCCAGTCGCCTTAGTGCTTTTCTTTATTGTGACAGTGGGAGGGCTGAGAGGCAGACATTGTAGGGGAGACACAAGAGAGAGGGTGGGATTTGATCCCAGTCCAGCAGGGGTATGGTTCAAAAGAAGGTAGGTGGTACTTCTGGGTGCAAGATTGCATTTTTAAATCAAAAATCACATAAAATGAGCTTATCGTTACTTTTTTGGGCTGCAAAGCTCCACATTCTCTAAAATATGCATATTTTCCAAGACAATTAATTAATTATCCTGCCAGACTATGGCACTGGGTATCTGATCCATTCCCTGTTCCAGGATAGCTTTTAGAGGCTATGATGCCCCATGTCAAAGACCCCACAAAGTGAAAAACCTCATGTATTGTATATAAACTAACAAACAAACAAACAAACAAACAAACAAACAAATAAATAAATAAATAAGGATCAAAACTGCTGTTCATAAAAATGTTATCCAAGAAAATATTAATTTTAAAATACCTCCCACACACACCACCACCACATTTTATTCCAAAGGGTCCTCAACAGTAGAGTGAAGGCTCACATTACTGCACCTCTCCATGTTGCCGTTATCTTTGGCTTATGTTCAAATAAAGTACCCCTCCCGACAACATTAAGTGCTGCCCAAACATCCGAATTCATTCAGAAACCCGTAAAACCACATCAGCAGAACACGTTCCTCATGCCGTTTCATGAGGTCTTTAATGTTGTGCTGACTTCTCTTTTTTTATGTGAAACTTTAGTGCACTGCTTTCTTGGTCGAAAGCCAATTTGAAAAAGAAATACCGAATTTCAATGGGATATTTCGGTGATTTAATGAAAGGATAAATAAAACAAAACCAAGCGCCTTACTTTGAGCACCGGGGCCTTCTCCTCGCAGATAAGTACCCGGATGTCTGGGTTGCGCAGGTCAGTGCAGTAGATCTTTTTGTCCCGGCCCCCAGAGTAGATGTGAGTGAAGGCCTCGTTGACCTGCAGGGCCCACACCCCCTCGTCGTGGACCCGGTAGGTGGCGATGCACCTCTGCTGACCCAGGGACCACAAGCGAATGGTCCCGTCGGAACTGCCCGACAGACACTGTGATGCAAAGACGAGGAATTTAGACGCGAAAACCGCTGTGCGAAACGATAGCCCATCACTGATCATCTTAAAGGACAGGTTTCTCCTTCACCAACACTGCTGGATGCGCGCACAGCGGGAGAAATAACCAGCGCTGATGAGTCACAGTTAATGCAGGATTCTAATCAGTACGAGGAAGATTTCCTCTGTGAATCTTGTTAATACTTACATGAATAATGTTGGAAAATGGGATGCAGTACTGTGAGAGGGACGTACTGTTGGAGGTGTACAGGTAACTTAACTGACTCAGACTGCGCTAATTGCTTTCATAATTAAATCTCAGCACATTAGACTCAGCCCCTTGCCGTCACACTTATGAACAGTTAACTTGCTGTGGCGCTGTGCAATAGCCCTTCAACACCTCAGTACCACTGTACCTATACATTATATGCAAATACCCAGGAACACTATAATACAATGTATTTATTTAGTCTAGAACACTAATGTGCAATACATTTCACTATGGTATATCTGAATCGACTGCCCATAATGTACATAACCACCGACTAAATGTACATCAAGTAACGTGATTTTTCTTTTTTGCTACCATTTTATATTTATCTCTTCATTCCTCTGCACTCCTCACCTCTCTGCGAATGGTTCACCTGTTTATAGCTTATCTCTGAAGTTTTGTTGTATTATTCTTTTTTTCTTCCTTCTTTCTTTTCTTTTTGTAAGTACATGTGGAGCCGCTAGGCCGTAGTCAAGTTCCTTGTATGCACACATTCTTGGCCAATAAAGCTGATTCTGATAGCATTGTATTGACAATTACCAGACTCCCCCTTTGTTCCAGACGATGAATGGATTTGTGCAATTTGCTGCACAACAAATCTTTTTACTTCTTTGTCAAATGTCCACCTTAGCTTTCTGTCCTCTGCTTGCGTGCACATCTTTGTTTACGACATTGAAGTACATCTTACCTGAGTGCCATCTCTATTCAACAACAATGATTTGACGTTATCTGTGTGGCCTTTCAGCTTCATCAGTTTCGCACAAGTTCGAGGATCCCACACTCTCAGAACCTAAAGGAAGAAATGAAGAGCCAGATTAGAACACTTTGGACCTCAATAGAGAGGGGGGAGAGAGAGAGAGAGAGAGAGAGAGAGGGAGAGGGAGAGAACAATTAAGCAATAATACACAAGAGGGAGTGCTATACCATGGCACTGCTGTGCTGCAGTTGCAGGCGCTAGGCCGCAGGCTGAGTGGCGTAGATCAGCATAGCAGTGCCAAAATCATGTCATAGCATGACTTCGAGTGTATTATTGCTATTACACAACAGCTTTTAAACAGGTTTCTTTTTGCCATTTTTGCTAGTGTAGGACGAGAAAATGTAGCAGTGACAAGCGGTGTTTCAAGGATAAGAGTTTGCTTATATTGCAGTGATTGGTATAATCTATTGCAAAAAATTTAAACGAAGCAGATGCTATAGGATTGAGGAATTGCTGGGTTACAAGTGCATCATCAGGAGTTTTCATTGGAACATATCTCAGCCAACCACAGTGAAAGGTCTGCACTAACTGTGGTACAGTTCACAGTGTTCTCATGATGCGTCATGACGTCCAACATGGCGCAATGCCACAGCTCACTGGCCACGGTTGTCATTTAATGATTATCATCTGCTATTTGATTACAATCACCCGTTGTTTTCCTACCCAGATGTCTGCAATGGAATACTATAAATAGGCATTTAAACCAGGAGAAACCCAGACCTTCTCTGTGGATC
This sequence comes from Parasudis fraserbrunneri, assembly GCA_900302295.1. Classification (NCBI taxonomy): domain Eukaryota; kingdom Metazoa; phylum Chordata; class Actinopteri; order Aulopiformes; family Chlorophthalmidae; genus Parasudis; species Parasudis fraserbrunneri. Next base: position 4,321 of record OMKL01086453.1, on the reverse strand, counting down.
CCGACACAATGACCGTACCCATCTGGTTCATAGCCAGGCTGTAGATGGAGTCTTTGTTTCCACTGAGTGACGAGGCTGTCGCAGACAAAACAGAGTGAGTTAAACAAACATCATTCGGAGAAAAGGTAAAGCCGACGGGTCATTACCAACCCAGAATCCTAAGCCTAACCTAGTCTTGTCACAGTAGAGTGCCTTTCAGACAGGATGCGCTAACGGCACCGGTGCGTCCTGAAACCCATTATTTCCAGTGGCTTGCACCGCACAACGACTTACTTCAACTAGGTTGAACTCTGGACACTATGCACTGTGGCGAATCCCCACGCCTCCAATAGAAAGGAGAGGCAGCCAGCCAGCCCAAATAGGAAAATGGAGGAAAAGTAGATAGTGGTACCATCACAATTTCCTGATTTGTACAAACACATTTCCAAAGAAGTTGACAATCCCAGGTATTTAAACAATTATCTTATCAGCTATCATTCTATACTTCTGAAAACCCAGCCTATTTTGCCCTCTCCTCCATGACATCTGATCCTATCTGAAAGCCCTGTAACAAGTACCTTACACAGTATTGGCTTCAAATCCACATAACTGTGATATGGAATACATACTGTGAAATGTAAACATGTTGAGACAGTGTTGTCAAATTGGTTGTTGTTCCTCCGTGCTGATCTGATTTATCAAATGATTTAAAAATTTGCCATGGAAGTCGATGGAAAAATCAGCCAGGAAAAGAATCACTGAAATTGCACCTCCCTGAATTTTGACATACAGTGACGGGAGGGTGATGATAATTTTCTTTGAAACCTTGGGGACTGGACTTGAGTGCAATCCAAAAGTCAACCATACATATGCAATAATGTGCTTGAGTATTCTGATTGAGAGTCCACCACACACCCTAAAATCCCTTTACAATGCATTGAGGGGACCAGGCCTCTGCTTTGCTAGCAAGACAGAAATACATAAAGAAAAAGAAAAGACAATCAATATCAATGTGCCATTTAACCCTTGAGGTTAGCAGTAGAGATACCTGCACACCAATTTCCCTGGGCAAAAATGCCTCAAAAACAGTCCACATACTGAGATCAAAATGTAACACTTTTAAACACCTGACTGTCAACACACGTCAGCTTGAAATTGGGAGACTTGACACACCGAATGGCATTATTCTAGCATAGCTCAACATATGTAAAAAATAAATAAATAAAAAAGCCATATGAAAAAAAGGAGACTTTCTGAATGTTTACCTTATAACCATTGTTGGATTTGAAATACAAATTCAGTTCAGAGGAAAAACAAGCAATGTGACATCACTGTCCCCATGATTTTGCACATAACTGTATACTTACTGGTGACAGTGTTGTTGGATGCAGTGAGTGCTGTTAGTGTGTTCACATCCCAAAGGAAGATCTGCCGGTCTAGTCCTGCTGATGCCACCAGCTCCTTGTCTTTAGCATAGGCCAACGCTTTCACGTAGTCCTTGTGTGTCCGTAACGTTGACATACAGAAGCCTTTGTGGGCATTCCACACTTTCACTGTTGTATCTGATGACGCGGATATCACTGAGAACAAAATCAATGAGGTTAGGATTAGGACTGCGCTCCACCCTAAGAAACTCTTTGTCCACCAACAGTCATAGGATTTTGTAGACTATGTGTTTGCCCACATTATCTGCAAATGTAATGATTGATGCAGAAGGATCTATTTGAATCTAGTGCTTATTAAAGACTTAAGCATATTTATGAATAGTATTGTGGTGCCAGACTTGTGCTTATCATTTTCCATGAAATAACTCATTCAGCATGATGGGGGGAAAAAGAAGACTAATAACAAAAAATGTCTTGTCGGCTCAAGACCCTAACAGCCAATAGTCAACTAACTGCCAGAGAGAGCGCATCACTACTTCGGCTCATCAAGTAGATCTCCTGGTTTCCATCAAGAAAACACTATAGTTATTAGAGTTGTGTGTTACATGGTTGGAAGAATCTGGGTAGCTAATTATATCACTATATTAAAAACAACCAGTGATCAAACTCACATGTTTTTCCATTGCAACAGAGAACAATGTCATTAACCCAATCTGTATGGTGCTCCATCGAGGCAATGTATGGGTCCTGCTGCAATGAGAGATTAGGGGGATTAGAGCACATGCATTGAATTATATTGAAACAGCTAAAGGTGCAACATACAAATAATTATGAAAATGATTGTTTTGCATGAGGTAGTCAGGTAACATCATATCAGGTGTAACGTTCATATATGAAATGTACTTTGTGTTGGTTGACACTCCATATCCTGATGATGGAGTCCCTTCCAGCAGTGAAGAGCCGGTTCAACGCAGGGTCAAGTTGGAGCGCGTTCACCCCATTGCGATTGTATTTCTCAACCTCGTCTCTAATGACATATGACACCTGAAACGCGGAGAGGAGAATCAGCATTGCGCTCAGACTGCAACAGCAGAGCCATGGTTGTGACACATACTCGTTAATTTAGGTAGCACACTTCAAAGTACTAGCTAAGTAGTAGTCCCCTATCCCGGGTAAGGAGTCTCCCGCGTTAGGTATGTTGGCTGTTCCAGTTGTAAATACAGGATTAAGTTTGGTAAGCTTAAATAGATTACTTCGCTAGTCACACAAGAACCATGCGAATTCTACTGAGAAACACAAACGCGATGTTTTATCATTGCACACTGGGTACCAGCGTGGAACACCCGTCATCCCAGCAATTAGACCGGGCCCAGTAACAGTGTAATCCAATGCGCTGCAAAAGCCTTGCGTTAACTTGATGCTAAGATGCCACGATAATTACCCTAACTGATAAACAAACCCATAAAACTAGACATGCGGTCAGTTTTCATTTGTGACAATGAGGGAATTCACAACACGCGTAATCTATGTTTTTGCTGCTAGCGTTAGCTGAGGAAGCTAACTAGCTAAGCTTGCTAGCTAACGTTTGGTTAGCAAGCTTGAGTCATGATTCATTACGGCCATGCTGCTTCTTGCAACCGGTTTTTAATGCCCACCAAGTGTCCGTGGTGCACATTGGTATGCTGAACATCATCTTATAGCCGTTGCCTGACATTCAGTAACATTGCAGTAATAACAATTTACCTGGACTTTTCTCCGCCCAGCAGCATTTTGCCTGTGATGGGTGGCCATCTTGCATGTTGACAGTCAATGCATATGATGATGCCACCTCCGGTAAACTTATTTCCGCGGGTCCCTTGAGCTTGATGGGTAATGGAGTTTTGATGGTGCTCCTCAGTATGGTAATGTTAGGGGTACCAAAGTTAAGGGTAAAACATAGCCTATTATTTAGGTATTTATCGTTCTGTGTTGGGTACAATGAGGTTATAGGCAGAGACAAAGAATAAGCTTCCTAGCCTCTTTGTTATAAGCATAGAAATAGCTACAGGTAATATTCTATATCTATGGTCATATGGAGGTAGGTAAATTTCCAATTTAGTTGTCTGGAAATTAGCCAATCATATAAAGAAATGGTATGAGGTGGGGAGGTCGCCTAAACTGAGCTAGGACTTCAAGGCTTAGGCCTATGTCAGGTCAGAAAAGTGGCTTCATGATGCAGTGGAAAAGAGCAGCCAGTGGCTCCAACAAAAAAGAAAAGACACCAAATGGGGACCAAATCCAAATCATAACTGAGGCGGGTGCTTTAATTTTGTAATATGATGGTAGCATCTGGTAGCATGTTATTTGCTGATACAATGCTGTTTTTAATCTGCAAAGTGAGCTGTTCCAAGCCAGCAAGATCAGACATCCCCACAGCCTCTGACTGCTTTTTTAATGTGGTTTTTGAACTGCAGCATGCACCATAATGATTTTTAGACCAAATTCTCATCTTCCATCAGTGATAGGCCTATTGGTGTTTTGTGGACAAAATGTTTGGGTTCAGATCTCCGATGGTAAAACATTCCAAGAAAATCTAATGCAGTCTTTTGAATATGCACAATGGTTAAGAAATCCAGAGAATAAATTGAGAACACCAAGAACTTCTGGACACTTTCCATTTCATTTAGAATGACTCACCACCCTGCTGGAGGCTTCTCACGAGCCACAAGGGGGAAGAGTGGAACTTCCTGTCCAAACTAAACAGCAATTCTAAGGTATGACTTGCCAAACAAGTCTTGCACAAAATATGCTGACATACAAATGTTGGCATTTATAATGATGAATAGAAGATGAATGAATACAGATAAGGATATTAGGCATTTTGTGAATTGTTTTCTTTTTCTTTTTAATTAATTACTCCCCCTGATCAGCTCACTCCTACATCCCCCACCCACCTCAGCTCAGACATCACACAGCCT
>OMKL01086450.1:34322-68162 GCA_900302295.1 Parasudis fraserbrunneri | reverse complement strand
CTACTATCCGACACTAGGAGTGCGTTAATAAAACTGTGTGATGTATGTACAGTACATGTTTAAACGTATGTCTGAAATGTTCCACTCATTCATCAGTCCTGCATGTTGTCCTTTCTAGGCTTCGGTTTTGTGACGTTTGAGAATGAGGATGTGGTGGAGAAAGTCTGTGAGATTCACTTCCACGAGATCAACAGCAAAATGGTGAGCTTAAATGAACATCAACAATACAAATCCACTTGAGTGATCAGGTTACTGTCATGGGAAACGTGGAAAATTGTTATCATGTAATTTTAAATATGTGTATTTTCCCGACAAGGAAAATTATATATTATATATTCAAAATATATATTTTTGTTTTTCAACCAGTCATGTCTTTAAGGTCAAGCTTGGCTGCTGCTAGATCTAGTTACCTTTTGAAGGACTTACAACCCAAAAAATACATCTCCTGGTGATTACCTAAGTCACAAGTGATAGTTGTAGCTGTCCAAAACAAAACCTGGGACATGCAAATCAGCAATTCAGCAAAAATTGTTTACATTTGAACATATACACGGACAAATATTGGTCATGGAATTGTGCCAAATGTAATGGAATACTCAGGGGAAAAAATCATAGAAGTTAGCAAAGATGTGTAGGAACCTTGAGAAATGGAATGAGTTTCAGTCATTGCTCATGTCAGGCTCTTCATGTATCTGTCTCGTTAACAGGTGGAGTGTAAAAAGGCTCAGCCCAAGGAAGTGATGTCCCCCACGGGCTCAGCCAGGGGGCGCTCTCGGGTCATGCCCTATGGAATGGATGCCTTCATGCTGGGCATCGGTATGCTGGGTAAGCTTCCATCGATCAGGAGCGCAAGGATGTGGCCCCACATTCCCTGTTGCCTATACCTTGTAAATAACGACCCCAGGACCAAGCCCCAGGCTGGCCTAAAGGTCATAGTACTGCATGTGGAGACAACTGACCACTTACACAAGGCCTGCTAGGGAGCAGCAGGTGTCAACACCTTGGGTAGCTCTTAACCATACAGTACAACCTTGGCTAACCCTAAGATACCAGAGAGGACTTGTCCACCAAATGGGTATGGTGAGGGGAACAATGTATGAATACACCTTTTGTCTTGAATTTCAATACATTTCAATGCTCCAAACATCGATTCTCATGAATAACTTTTGTTCCAGAGGGATTAGGATAAAGGTGTTTCTACTGTATTTTATGGCTTGTGCTTGCATCCAAAGCAAGTTAGCATGACAATGCCACCACCTACTGTTCAGGCTGGGAAAAGCAACCGTTGTACCCCATCACTTCCGTTAGACAGGGATAAATACAGTGGAGCTAAATCAAATAAACATTTAGTAACAAATGTCCCTTTCTGTAACTGACAACACCGGGCTCTTGAGTGGCACACAGTGTTCCCAGCAGAGCGAGCGAAGGAAAGAGTGAACCTGCGAATAAGGAGATAAGGACAAGATAAGATTCAAGATGAGAAACCGAGACTAAAGTGAGACTGAATTCTACAACACAAAGACGGCTCAGTCTTCTCTTTGTGTAGAGATCCTGACTTTGGGTGTAGAATATCACTCCCCTGCATCTCACCAGCCATAATGCTCCTCACAGATAGGGAGCAGCATTGTTCCACGTGAAAACCCACGTCAGCACAGCACAGGCACGTCGTGTCCTCATTCACCCTTTTGTTCCCATACGCAGGTTATCCTGGCTTCCAGACAACCACCTACACTAGTCGCAGCTATGCGGGAATCACCCCTGGATACACCTACCAATTCCCTGGTAATCTCACTACAAAAAAAACCTCCTGCTCTCCATAGTCTTTTGTCAAGTGACATTTATCATTCACTGCTAGCCTTGGGTTTATTTACGGCTCCGTATGAGATTACAGAGACTTTAGGCCTGTGTGGTTTAGGTTGAGTGTATTGAACTAACAGGAAAAACACACTGTCACAAATACAAACATGTCTTCATGGAAGCACGTAAAGCACTCTTTGAGTTTTCACCGGCTGCTTGTAAAAATCAGAGAGCGGAATTGTATGTGCTTAGAGTACGTGCATGGACAACTGTGTCTGCGTGTGATTTTGTATGTGTTGACATGGGTGTATATTTAACTCAAGCGAGTGAAGTCTGTCTGGGTTGCTAGTGATGTGTATTTGTACTTGTGTGGGAATAGTGAGAGATGTGAGAGTGTGCAGTAGCGATAGGATAGTGATAGGATTTATCGGGATAGCACGCTGAATTCTAGAATATTCTTTGTCTACCTAACCAATGAAGTTTAATGATTGTTCAGTTCACACAGAATTTGTGGACTGTGGAATATTCTTTCATCTATAATTCCCTCTAATTGCATTTGTCAAAACCTTGTGTCCTTATGTCTTCCCGTATTTCCTCTCTTCAATTCTGTGGTGTTTTCCCTGTGTGTGTGTGCGTGTGTGCGTGCTTGCGTGTGTGCGTGCGCGCGTGTGTGTGTGTGTATTCTTGCCAGTGGTGGTGTATGTCTCAACAGCACTCTAATGTTTCTGTTCTAGAATTCCACTTAGAGAGGACCCCCCTTCTGACATCACCCCACCCCCCTGAACTCACAGGTCAGTCAGTCCCTCCTCTGGACTTTACAAGCAGCATGTTTGTCAGTCTGCTACACAACCCGCTAGTACACGCCCACAGTGGCCAACATCGACATCACTCGTCACATAAGCCTTTGGTTTGCATGTTTGTGTTTGTCAGTCGTCGGGCTGTCTCTGAAGGCAGGATCATTGATAGTAATGGTGATTGTTCCACACTTTTGAGTGTTTTAAGTGATGTGTTGGTGGAGGCCTGCTGTGTGTTTTATTATTGAGATGTCTAACCGGGACATTTTGCCTCTCTTGTCTCCCTAGCCATTCCTCTTACTGCATACGGACCAATGGCAGCAGCAGCAGCAGCTGCAGCAGTAGTTAGAGGTATGTCTGTGTGTCTGTGTGTGTGTGTGTGTGTGTGTGTGTGTGTGTGTGTGCACCCACGCATATTGCATACTTTTACCTATATTAGACACTTTTACCTAAAACACCTTACTATGAGTGCATACTTTCTTTTCACCTGCTTCAGAAGGGAGTAATTCCCATGACCCCTCCATCAGTTTGAGCGAGAGGATGCTAAGATTTAATGCACATGTTGTAGGAAATGTTATATTATTCTCGTTTTTAATTTTTAGGCTCCACCCCCTCTCGCTCAGCTGGATTCCTAGGTACTAGCAGCCCTGGACCAATGGCAGACTTGTATGGAACAGCCAATCAGGACTCTGCTGTCAGCAGTTACCTCAGCGCTGCAAGCCCAGCCCCGAGCACTGGATTCAGCCATAGTTTGGGGGTAAGACACAGCCCATATCATATTATTTAGATGGCATCATTACTGTTTTGGAATGGTTTGTGTACCATTTGTTATAGTTTTGTCTTATAGGACATGTATATTTGGTGTGTCCGTGACAATGGTATATTGATACTGTCCCCTTAAACAACAGAAATTAATCAACTGATCAGTTACTTAATTCACAGCTGTTATTATTGTTTCTCTGTTCTTTTCCCCTCACAATAATTCTATACCAGTACGGCCTGCGGGCCAAATTTGGCCCTCCAAAACATACCCTCTTTTTGGTTATTTTTGGAGATGATATTCTATTTGGTTAACTTTGATGTGTTTTAATTATATTTGAGGAGTGATTTTGAGACAACTTGTTCATTACATGGCATATTAACAAACATCATGATATATGTGTTATTATTGCGTATTGTGTGTCCTATATTACATATTGTCCCATTGCCCTATATGCCAAAAGGTTTGGGTACCCCTGTTCTATACTTTGATCGTGTAGTACTGCCCATACATTGGTGAGAGTCATGATAAGTATTATATTGATATTGATGTTGATGTTACAGAGGATAATCTTTATGTCTATCCCTGTAGGGTCCTTTGATTGCCACGGCCTTCACTAATGGCTACCATTGAGAGAGTGAGTCAATCTTCTTATCAGTCGTCATTGTTTTAAGTGACATACAGTACTAGGCTGCTTCACTTTGAGAAACAGAGTAATCCAAGGTTGTTGTGTGTCAGTGCAGAGCTGTTGACTGAGAGCTGGAAGGAGTTGAAGCTGCAGGGAGCTGATCTTACCTGTCTCTGTCCAGTCCACCTCTCTGGCTGTGGCAGCTGTACCGTGACCCCCGCATCCCCGGTGTCTCCCTGACCCCATCCCCCACCCCCCCTGCGGAGGGCCCCGCTGTCTGGCGTGTTCCGTCAGTTGACTAAACTCCACCTCCTGTTGGGGGAAAAAATAATAATATTTTAGTTCACACACAGGAGCAAAATCTTTGAAAAATGTTTCTGATGATTTGTGTTAGAAACACGTACAGATGCTGTATCTCTAGTTTTGATTTGTTGTATAATTTTCACCTTTTTGTTTTGTGATGGTTGTGTTGTTTCGTATCTGTTTTCAGCTCTGTGTGTTATTGGTTGATTTCACTTCTGGTTGGAACTCAGATTTTATTGTGACGAAGGAGAACAATTTCCCAGTACATCATCATGTTTTGACGAACACGAGCTATGATTTGTTTTTAATAAGTGTATATTTGTCGCTAGTTCGTACTGATTTTTAACAGAACATTTCTGATTAATACTATTTTTTGAAAACGTGTCACAAAGTGTATATCTCGGTAGGTTTTTAACAAGAACTTGTTAACGCTAATAATGATCAAACGATAATAATAATCATTATTATTATTATCAAGAACTCATTTACAGTCACAAACTATGTGCTGTATGTTTTTGTAAAATATTGTAAATACATCTCAGTTTTTGGGGGGGTTTCAGCTAAATTTGGGTCCGTATGGTGGGAAGTGTTGGAGAAAGGGTACGATTGTATTCTGCAGATTTTGCTTGTTTCATTTATTCTGGTAAGCGTTGGAAACCTTGACTGTTACATATCATAGTTTCACAAGGAGACCACAAGGATTACATCTCTTTTTCTGTTTGTCAATTTTAGACCAGCCATATAATACTCTTAAAAGTAAGAGATTATTTGGTTTTTATAAATGATGGTTGTGTCATTTTGAGTCTGTTATGGAGTTCAAAAACTGCCTCAGGCATGTCAAAGTGAAATGGTTTTTTTCCTTCAACTGTGAATTCACCTACAACACTCTGTCAGCAAAATAGGGAGTGGGTCTAAGATGCTACTTCACCATGGAGATATATGGGTGTGAGAATATACTCCTTTATTAGGAGGAGGGGGAAAAACATACTGTTTTCTTACTTTGTCATATTGTTGTTTTGAAATGTTATTTTGAATATGTGATGACTGTTACGGAAAAATGAAGGACTAATATGCTGGAGCAGTTTTAAAACGGTCACCATGACTGATTTGTTCCACAGATTGTGTGAGTGTGCTAGTGTGTGGGTGGGTGTATGGCTTTATGTGGTTACACGTATTGGTATCCAGTGTGCCATGTACTGTTTTGGGATGGGTACTTTGGTTGTAAATGTGAAATTTTAACCTTTTTTTTGTTGTTGTATGTTGTTACATTAACATCATTGTCTATGTCAGTGTTTGTGGATGGAATTCTTTTAAAAACGGGGCTTTTCCAACAGGCACAGAGGATCTGATATTATCCTTTATTAACCCGTGACCTGCCCTACACCACAACACTTGACAGATACACTGCATTTTCACTGGATGACACAGACTGTAGCGATGTAAACAATTATTTTAAGACCAAAATAATTTGTATTCACAGTCACTAGGATGTTGCACTGGCAGATCTATAATTCATGAGTTTTCCTTCTAATGTTAGTTTAAGAACAAAGCACTATCAATCTCTATCAAACAGCAGGTTTTTAGATTTTGATATATTTTCTCAGTCTGCTGCAGACTGCCGTGGTAGGTCAGCCTTTCGATGCTGTTTTCACTGAAACATAACAATCTTGTCAACACTGTAACCTTCTTTTATGATTTTTTTTCCTGTTACGTTTCTTCCTTGAAAAAAAAACTTTTTAAAATTCCTAATAAATTATTTTAAAACATTCCACATCTGCCTCATGTTTGACTTTTTGTCCGAAAAATATTCGGACAAACAAATGTTTGAAAACACATTTGAAAGTATTGTCATTGTCTAAAAGTAACAAGGTTTTTTTTTTTTTTTGTAATAAGTAATTTCCTTGTCAAGTCTCCCAACTTAACTGAAATTTTGCAAGAAGTTACTAAATGTATTTCAGTATACTCATTCCCCCTCTGTTGACTTCTCATAGTCATAATGATGTAATCCGTGGCTGTGGCCAATCTGCCCATTAGAAATTGAACTATAGTAAAACCTGTGTTTTTACCATAGAAATATCGAGGTATTGCAATGGTATTTGGTGCATATGAAAAAACCACAGTAATACTATAGTTTCACTATAGTTCATTTTTGTTATGTGTGGGAGTGCTCAACCTTGATGGTGCTCAGCGCCTGAGTCTCTCAAGTCTCTCTCCCGTGGTTAACATTCCCCCTTTCACTGGCATCGCTCATCCATCCACTTCCATCGCCAGCCTGCCTGTGTCCCCACCACCGTGCCCTGCCCTGCCTTGCCCATCTGGTCAGATGTCTCCGGGGACGCCAGAGCCGGACATGCAGACCAAGCGTCCGTTGGATGGGAGTGCTGACCAGCTGGGGAATGGGGAGGCTCAAGAGATTCCCCCTCTGCAGAACTACCTCTGTCTCACTATGTTCACCTGTTTCTGCCCTGCGTGGCCCATCAACATTGTGGCTCTGGTGTTCTCTGTACTGGTAAGTCACATGGTAGCAGCTTACTGGAAATACAGTTCTACCACTAGAACTGACATCAAGTAATTAATTGATACAATAGGATTTGGGGATGTCACAAAACATAAATGTCAGCAAGACATTACACAATCTCCTGTATATTTATTGTTCTATTGAGTTCTGAGGTGAATAAGATACTTCATGTGATTTGACACATTTTGTTTAGACACTTGAAACTGCTAACTGTGCATCTGCATGTCACTTCAGGTGCTATATGGTGCTTTATGACAATGACATGCATTAGGGAGGAGATATTAACAGTATTATAGGAAAAGAGATGAGATTCTCATCAATGTGGAATATTAATGGTTAGAGTCCAGGCATTATGCTAGAGAGTACATGTCAGATTGTCTCTTGGAAATACAAGTATTGTAAGAAAATGGCTGTGGAGAATGACCGTAGCTGTTTTTTTCAATGCAACTGTCTGTTGGATAGCATAGTATATTCACTGGTGAGTAAGTCTGAACTTCAGACTCATAAGTTACAGAAATAAACTCTCCTCTTTGAGCTGCCCGTTGGAGACACACACATACAGTACACATAAGCTGTTGATGTATGATGTGTTCAGATCAAGTGTACATGGCTACCCTGGCAGGCAGCAAGCAATACTCATGGTTACTTTGCAATGCAGATGTTTTCTAAGCTTACAACATGCAGACAAATCACAGTTAAGCACCATTCAATGACTGTTCTCTGAGATTTTGTTTGTGTGCCAAATTGCTTACTGGTTGATCACTCGTTATGCAGCCCCCTGGTGGATGCTGCTAACTCTGGTTTATAACCAGTAGTGCAGTTATATGGGGTATGGGTTCTTTCACAGGGTATAATAGAGTATACCCAAATTAAGAACCTAGTCATTAGGGTAAGGACTAAGTATACCCATGTCCGCCCCAGGAGTATACTCACCTCTTCAATTACCACCACATCACTTTTTATCACAAATTTGATACAGGAAGTAGTCTGGACATAAGACTGAGAGCAATACTCGTAGGTTTGTTTCTGCGTATCACATGTTCTGGAGTTGTCATCATGAGGATAGTGAGAACTCTGTTGACTGTCCCCCTTAACAGGGCTAAATTTGCCAATGGCAGCTGTTGCATCCTTGTAGCTGTGAGAAATAAGAGGAGCGAAAAAGGCACAGTAATCCACTGCTCTCTCACCAATGACCTCACTATAAATATGAATCCTGGATAACACGCAAGGGCAAGGGCAATGTGAGAAACAGAGATGCAAAGCAAAAGAGTAGTTGCTCTCTAACCAAATGCTTAAAGAAGATTCCCATGAAAAAAACATTTTGTATCAAGGTTCCTCTTCAGCTCTTGAGGCACCAATGAGATATTGTATCACTTCTTATTTAAGGAATACCTCAGATTTTTGGAGCTCTACCCCTATTTATTACTTACCAATGATGATGTTGATTGATAGAGTCTTTTCTCAGCACAATCCTGCCTCATACGAGCTTTGGATAGTTACAAACCAATGCCAAGTCAATGGGGTAAAGCTCCTCTCTGTACAAGCTGACTGAAGCTCACTGAAATCTACTTTGCACACAAAGCCACTGGGGAGCGAAATTTCAGTGAACCTCAGTTAGCTTGTACAGACAGGAGCTCGACCCCATTGACTTTGCTTCAGTTTATGGCTAACTATCCAGAGCTAGTATGAGGAACAGCATGGATTGTGCAGAGTAAGGACTAGGCTAAGTAAGAAATAGGGCTAGAGTTAAAAATATCAGAACTATCCCTTTAATGTCTCCTTTCATGGTATTCATATCTCTTGGTGTGGAATGGAGTCAGCTTGTCATTGTGTTTTCCCTTTGACTTAGTGGTGTGATGTTGAAGGATTTATGATTAGGCTGTGACATGGTGGAGGTAAGACTCATTCCAGCAAGTTCGTTGGTCATTTCACTGACCTTCACTAATGTTCATATCTACAACTAATGCATCATTGATCTTAGACTCTAATGGGAGCTTATTCAAACATCATGATGGTCTTTTGATGACATCTTAATGTTTTTTTCTCCTTCACTCTACCTTTTTCCAAACCCTTTCCCTCACCCTCTAGTCCCAAAACAGCTACGATGAGGAAGACTACGAAGGGTCCCAGCGGCTTGGTCGGAAAGCCCTCCACATGGGGATTGCCTCTTTTATCATTGGCCTTGTGATCATCGCCATCTACAGTATTGTGCACTTTACCACGGTATGAAAACATCACAGAAGTATAGATTACCCTGTAAGTGGACTGTAGCTTTAGTGCAACAAAAGATAAACAACTGGTTCAGGGTTTCAAATATGTTTTCCCTCTCAACCCCCACAGCACATAATTTGACCCCTGGTGGAGAAGAGGTAGAATGGACACAGCGTTTACGTGGAGAGATCGCCACCAGATAGAGAATCACTCTCTATGGGTGCATAATGACACCAGACATTCTTCAAGAGCACCCATCAACTGACTGAGTCTCGGTTTTTTGACGAGTTTTAAATCGTATCATTGGTCTAAATTATTTTCTGCACCTTCTAAAAACTTGACATACAGTATTTTAATCATTAATTAATTAATTAATTTAATAATAGGGAGATATACAATTAATATACCGATATGTATGAACTTGGCTGTCTTATGATGCTGAGGTAAAGGAACATGTGGTGTCTATGAAAGATTACAAATGTCTCTGTTGATGAGAAGTTATGGCTCATGAAAGCTATACACAATTTTTTGTAACCAAAGGCCTATACAGAAGTATTCAGAAATGCAAGCTTATTGCTTATAAACTGAAAGAAAAAAAATCTGTAGGTTAGCACATACAAAATCCCTAATGGATGCCCAGGGGGGTGAAGGCACGATTATTCTTTTCATTCACTTTTGTCAGTACAGGGAATATTAATGACTCTTGCCAAAATAATTTTTCAGCAAGTTCAAATAATATCTGAATATTATCTAATCTTATATAATATATCATGGTTCAGGTAGATATGTGGCCCATATTTGGACCAGTTAAACATAAATCTTACTTTTGCAAATATAGTCAGGTGAAAGTCTAGCACAACTGTTTTTTTTTTTTTTTTTTATATATATAACTTGTTTTATATAATGTGATGCAAAGACATTCAGCCACATTAGTAGAACAAGTACTACTTCTGTCTGACACTGTTTGGATCAAATAAATGTTTCTATGGATACTGTTACAGTATTGTGAGTTATTGTGAGATGTTTTGAAAAGAAACCATCTCCGTCCCCCCTCATGGTCTCTATTTACTCTTATCCTTCACACCCACTGCAATTTGTTGAGTCTGAGGGATCTTGTATTCTGATATGTAATCTTAACACCATTAAAGGCTAAAAATAGGCTGTATCTTGTTTAGGCCACACACCGAACTAACACACTGATTACAGGGATGATAAAGGCAGGAGATGGAACATATCAGCTATCTTATATGGTTTTCTCAGTTGCTTAGCTTTCAGTCATGGTTTCATGGCTCATTGGAAATGAATGCATGAGAAAATCACCAGCAGCAGCATAGTTGTTTAGTTCTCTTGGTATCAAAACGTTTGCACCTTACATGCGTGTCAGTCATGTGATATACCAAATGTTGCCAAACTTTTTCATGTCGAGGGCTTAGACCATGGACTCAAATGTGATACAATTTCCCAGCTGTGGAGATAACAGTGGGAAACCTTGTACATTTTCTCACTGTGTTGACTTTTAGTAAAATAAATGAAAACAAACCATTAAAAAAATGTATGGGGAGCCCTGGGACCTCTCGAACTATCTCTTGAGTTTGATGGGATGAGAAAGATGTTACCCTTTAAAGATGAACAATATCCTGTTTAAAACTGTATCAGCAATGTAACTCACTAAATTAGGCTACTCGAACTACATAATCAGATTTCTTTCAGTTAGGCTACTCTTGCATTATCTAGAATATTAACTTAAATTGAGTTAATTCCAAATTTGCATCAATTAATTTGAGGTAAATATAAGGTATTACGGTAACCATTTCAGTAATCCGATTACTGTAATCTCATTACATGTAGGCCTAACCCGTTACTCCCCTACTCTGAGGAGTAAACCCAAAATACTTTCCCCCAAAGTCTGTTGAGACTGTTGTTGGCACCGCTATATGTTTATTTGAGTGTGTACACTTCATACATTGGATATCTACTAGCTATGTGAGTTGATTCCAACAGCATGTGACGCGACAGTAAATGGATAGCCGTGAGAATGCTAGAAAAATAAACACAAGTACACCCTTCTGAGTTTTATCAGGAGAGGGTCTCTTAAAGGGTCCAATCTGTAATTTATTTGACTACATAGGCTACATTTCGGCTAGAGTTTGACTTGTAAATGTAAAATAGCCTAACCCTTTTCTAATTTTCATAACTCATCACTCAAATTAGTCTACTGGGCAATTTATAGCCAATGTTCAGTGTAGCCTAATAAAAACTTTTACAGCATCAAAGTGCATTAAAAACGCAGGTTTTGTCTAGATGTGTCAAGAGCTCACTACTTTTTATTTTTTATTTGGACAGATCGCACCTTTAAAGAGAAAAATTACCATAACTAAACTAAAAATGGACACACACCGACGAATCAATAAATAATGTATGTGTATGTTTTCATGCATTAAAATAAAATAATATGCATAGCCTGCATTTGAGCCATCTGTTTTAATTACCAAATAATGTGCAGAGTAAATGTTAAGACGGGGGTAAACCCGTAAACCAAAAAGTGCTAGTATAGTTAGGACAGGAGGCGGAAGAGGTGTGCTCTCAGTCTCAGCTCTGCCGATAGCATACAAAGCAGAGTTTTTAGGCTAAATGGCGAAGAAGCAGAAGTTAGCTAGAATAATACAACTGTTCAAAGGAGATTAGATAACAAAGGTAAGGTACAAGCGAAACATATGGTTTTTCATTTGGCACGATTCCATGGGACAGAGAGAAACTTACGAAATGTTATATTATGTTTTGCAATTCGGCAGTAATTGCTTTTAGTACAAACACGGAAACATAATAAGCTAGCCCTTATCTTTAGGTCTGAGAGCATACTTCGCTGCCTGCACACGAGAGTTTTGTGTATGTAGCCTACGTGTAATGTTTTAACATTGTGTGTTGATTGGTGCAGCACTACAGTGGTTGTGGCACGTTGATGCCGTGAGGATGGGTAACAGCAACAGCGACAGGGCCAGTGGAGGTCAGGGTGAAAGGTCATACAGAGATGGCCAACAAGGTGCTAAAGAGGCTCGCTCAAACATCCTGATTGACAGCACAGAGGATGGGGACATTTTTCAAAGAGAAGATGCAAAGGTATTATGAAGCTTATGCCTATCAGCTTTATATTTATAAAAAGAAAAACAGCATTTTGTCTTGAAATCTTCTAACCTATTAAAACATTTCAAATGCCTTGATATTGTGTTGCCCAGGCTCCACAGGAGATACAGGAGTTTCTGGCCTGGCAACGAGACCTAGAGTGTGAACACAAACTTCCAACACAGGCCAGGCCCACTGTGTTCAGATGGTCTGGGGGTGCCAAAGAAGTCTTTGTTTCTGGCTCTTTTAACAACTGGGCCACCAAAATCCCACTCAACAAAAGGTAGTTGGATACATACAGAATGTATACCTCTTGTTAAGACAGTACATGATTGAATTGTGCTTTTTGATGTGATTCAGCGTGTTGTCTTCCATCCCCAGTCAGAAAAACTTTGTGGCTATTGTTGACTTACCGGAGGGAGAGCACCAGTACAAGTTTTGTGTAGATGGACAGTGGACCCTAGATCCCACTGGGGTGAGTGGAAATCCTACCTGATGTTGTACCTGACACTACTGTTCAGTTTGACGGTTCTTACTGCTTTTCATCCTTCCCAGGCGGTGACGACGTCCAAAACTGGAACAACCAACAATGTCATCCAGGTGAAGAGAACTGACTTTGAAGTTTTTGACGCGCTCATGATCGACTCACAGGAATGCGCAGACATTTCAGGTAGAGACACTGTTCCTTGGCTGCACACCGATTCGTTATTACCGATAAGGTGATTCATTAGCACCGACGTGGGAGATTAAAGAGCTATTTTTCAATTGCATCAATATTGTCATACTGATACAAAATGTGTTGATTCAAGGGCCCCTTGAAGTGTACTTTTTATCGACACATGTTGAAGTGAGCATACTATTTCAGACCTCTCCAGCTCCCCTCCAGGCCCCTATCAGCAGGATGGATACATGACCAAGACAGAAGACAAGCTGAAGAACCCCCCCATTTTACCACCTCACCTGCTACAGGTGCTGCTCAACAAGGATACAGGCATTTCAGTAAGTGTGTGTTTGATGCTGGAACACGTGTTCATCCCAGTAGCATATGCCACTCTGGAAACCTGCTACTAGTTCATCTGCTCATTGCATTCGATTAGATTGACTTCAGTGTCCCTCCCTTGATGGAAATTAGCATTTGGCCATCTCCCACATCACAAAATATATAAAAATGAAGAACATGCAATAAATACAAACGGATAAAAATAATCTTTCAGATGAAGAACCCTTTTAAGTTTTCAGATGACCAGTGTTCAAACCTAATTATTGAGATACTGTAAGTTGGAGTGTTGTGTATAGTCATAGCAAAGGAGAGTAGAGGTTGATTACTTTCAGGTGATGTACCATATTCACACTCCAAGTGATTTGGATAGACTTAACTGGAAATACTTGGGCTTTCCACATTTAAAAAAAATATGGATTTATATTGTTATTTGTATCAAGGGTTCAGTTGTATTTCAATGAGTGTAGTCAAATGTACAAATTAATCACAATTAGCAACTGCATTAATTAGTCAAACATTTTGATATTCATATTCATTTTCTCTCTCTCTCCTAGTGTGACCCTACCTTGCTTCCTGAGCCCAACCATGTGATGCTCAATCACCTGTATGCCCTCTCCATCAAGGTAACTAGACAGATGTGCTGTCCCCGAAATGTCCCCAATCCTCAATGACACCTTTTTGACCATGTCCCTAATCTGGTCAAACAGTTTGGCATACCAACCTTCTTTACACAGCTTTTAAAAATGGATGTCCCTAGATGAGAATCAAGTGAATGGTCTAGGAGGAGTAGAAAGAATTTCTACTATGAAGAAATGAAAAAGGCGGCAGCAGGATTACAATTTTACACATTAAAATTTCCGTCATGACTGGACAAGCCAGTGAGGAGTAGTTGATGTTTTAGCATTGTGAGAATTGTGCCACCATGAGGCCAAATTACTCAAAACTTAGTAACAGGCTGCCTTGCAATCGTAGGACAAACATATTTGTCAAGTTTGGTGCAAATCTGACACAGCATTCACAAGTAACACATAATGTCCTCTTTACCATGTGTTTTCCGAAAATTCAGTTGGATCTGGAGGTCATATGTTTTGGCCTCTAAATCATATATTTGAAGATAGGAGCCGCATCTCTGGGTATCATTTTAGTGACTGTACGACTAACGGTTTAGGAGAAGTACTCATTTGAAAATTAAATGTTTGGCCTGATGGTGGTGCTAGAGGAAAGGTCATGGGGTCACCAAAATCAATAGGGTTCTTCCTCTAGGGGTCATGAATATTCACAGCAAATTTGAGAAGATTCTAATAAAAACAAATTGAGTTATCACGTTCACACAAAGGATCTGTCAGTGGTGGCGGTCATGGTGAATCCATAATATCCCAGACACTGTTGTTTCAGGGATAGATAGATAGATAGATAGATAGGTAAACCTTCATTCATCCCCTAAGGGAAATTCAGGTGTCATAGCAGCAACAGCAGTGAGAAAGAAACACAGGAGAGATACAGGTAAGAGTAAGAGTGCAAAACCAAACGAGGATAATAAGAGTAAGCATATAGGATATGATGAATGCTCCTTATGTAATGAAGGTGATCCGTGCCATTGCTTTGTAACTAGGGTCAGACAATTCGGAGCAACAGTATTATTGTCTAGTTTTAGCCTTTCACAGAAATGGCATTATCAGCATATATTTTCATCAATAATGCACTGATATTATTAGTTCAGAAAAGGACATTTTGGCACTATCACTTGTGATACATTTTTGTCAGTACATTCGATCCATTAAATCAAGTGTATGAGTCTAATTGTGTTGTAGAATAGAATTCTATTTAGCTCTAGAGAGGACTGTAGGAAAGAGTGGTCAGATGTCTTTCATTGTAGCTCTTTGTAACAATTACACATTTTAGGGATTACACAATACCAATTTGTAGGATACTTTCCAAGGAGATATCCATCAAAACGGATTGGCAGACATTTTGGATGTCATTAATTTTCCTCTGCATCAAAATTGGACTAAAAATGTAATAAGAAAATAAATTTTGAATGTTGCCTGAAAACTACTTGAGTCGATTAATCGGTTGTATTGGTCTTAGTAGACCAAGACTTTGTTAGGCAATTAGTCGATTTTTATGGGGGGTTTTTCCATGCTGAATGAGATACTTTCCGAAAAATTATAAGAATCCATTAGGGATGAAGCGTGACTCTCTATCCATTAAAAAAAATTAACTTAATTCTGGTTAATTTTTTTTTTTTTTTTTCATGCTTCATCCCTCATGGATTCTACACATATTTAAAAGTATAGTTCAGATTTTTGGACGTTAAGTGGTATGAAATACTTGCTTGTAATATAGTTGATGCAATGCCATTAGCTTCTGATTAGAGTTCTGGCCCAGTTCCGAGCAAACCCAGAAGCTTCAGACAGGAAGCAAACGGGGCCATGAGACAATAAAGTGTTAATCCACACCATAACATGAAGGCAAACGTCACTGAAGACACTGTCACTACGCGATGGGCTGTGTTCCAACATGAACCAAGCATAGGAAATGCTCAAGGTTTTCTGTTGTGGACTGTTAAAACATTTGCCTGCATGTTATGGTGTGGATTAACACTTTTTTGTCTTGTGACCCCATTTGCTGCATGTCTGAAGCTTTCCGGTTCACTCGTAATTGGGCCAGAACTCCGACCACGGAACTGGGCGAGTAAGCTAATGGCATTGTATCAACTATACTACCAGCAAGTATTTGTTACGGCCTCTCCAAAAACGAATGGCTCAACTGGAGACCGAAACATATGAAAGGACGCAAAGACCTCTGAGTTACCGAAAACCAGGTTGTTGTTTTTTTTTTTTTTTTATAACAAAAGAAAAAACATACTTAAAGTGACAAACAAAAGGGGTAGGACATCCCAGCCATACAGAACAAAAGATGGGTACTGGGCCAGCCATGCAATGGGCCGTGCGAACCCAGCTGTTCCCCCTAAACTACCAAAAGAGTGTAAACTAAACTGAACCAAAACAAAAACCCGATATCTGGATTACCGGTGATCTCCAACCCAAACTAAAACAAGAAACTAAAATAACAAAACCCAACATACCAAAAATCACGACGGGGTAAAAACAATTGAGGAGAAAAATACCCAAAAAGGGCTGTGCTGCAGGCTGTGGGGCGAGTGTGTGTCTGCCAGCCTGCAGTGCTCCTCAGGTCCCCTTTACTCTGATGCTCTGATTGATTTCAGCTGCTACACCCCCTAGAGAAGTCAGAGTCTATTTCTGAATTAATTGTATATACTGCATACATAAAGTATGTACATCATGGTACATACTGTTGGAGCTTACTGTTCACTACACGGAGTGCAGTATGTGTGCCATAGTACATACAACATACATGGAGGACCTGCACAACCAGGTGGAAGTGGCCATTCGTAATAGCAGAAGAAGAAAGAAATGCGGTCACAGCTATTTTCACTTACCAGCTAAGCAACCAGTAGGATATACTGTCAGTTTAGCCAAAAAAAAAATACAAATGATGCTTCAGTGGCCAGTATGTTGTTGTTTTTTATGTTTGTCTGGAAAATGTTCAGTGACCCGGAGCCGAAAATGGCACTGGAAATGACTTGGCGCAAAGAATTGTGGGATTGAAACATTCATGTAGCAACCATCCGCTCCATACTTCAAATATTGGATGCTTTTGGTATGCATACAAATCTCTGTCGCATACAAACAGATCAAATACTGAAAATTTTATACAATATAGTATGTAGCATGGAGAAATCGGAAGCAGACAGGGAGAGAGCAAAAACACACCCGCAAGCGGTGTGCAATAATGCACATGCAGGACTTTTACCTAGCCACACATAACAGTATTTCATACCACTTAATGTCCAAAAATCCAAACTATCCCTTTAAGCAGCACCTCTACTCCTGGTTGTTTGAGCACAATATTTTTAACTACTGCTGAAAAATGATAAGACAGCATGAGATTTAAAGAGGTCTTTCTACATGATTGCACGTGGGAGACAATTTCACAGATTTGTCGATGAAATCAATTGGTCAACAAAATTTATGACTATTTGTCGACGAAGAATTTCTTTAGTCGAGGGCAGCCCTAATATGTGGTGTATGTGCTTAGACTGGTTTCATGATAGACACCATGACAGAAGTTTGATTGACACCTGGGATCAAATTGTCAACTGATCAAACTCAAAAGCCTTGTTTCTGATGGATGCAGAACAATGAAGAAGTCTGTCACACAAAATTCCTGTACCTGACCATTGTCCATTTTGTTGTTTTTCAGGATGGGGTAATGGTTCTCAGTGCAACCCACCGCTACAAAAAGAAGTATGTTACCACCCTTCTGTACAAGCCAATATGATCCACAATGCCATATGAGCCAGTCTCCTACTTTGTAATCAAATGTATTCAATTTTTTCACTCATGTGTAGTGTTTTTTTTTTAAAGTAATTAAACGTTTTGTCTGAAACCATTTTGATAAACTCCTGTGCAGTAATCGGTGATCATGCCTCGAGGGGAAACATATTTGGATGTGGTTTGAAAATGTGTGCTTCTCTCAGCATAAATTGAATTGAATTGAATTGAATTGAAATACTTTATTATCCCGTAGGGAAATTCGGTCAAATAGTGATGTATATATTTCACAGATTTTCCAGAAGTAGAACAAAGAATTGAGATGCTAATGAGAAGTCAGAACTGTTTCATACCAAGCTATCTTGACTTTGATTTATGAATGGAAAAGGTTTACAGTATAACAGACAAACACAGCTGCTAGCACTAATGCATACATAAGCATAAGCTTGCCATATCTGAACAAGCAAAAGTACAAGAACACAGATTAAAACTACTATAGGCAAGTGACAGTATTATCTGTGTACTTCAACCTGTACCAACCAGAATTCTAACCGCAGATTTCCTTTTCCATTATTAACTCAAAGCCCTCCTTAATGATAGGTTATCTTGAAACAAAGACTCAAAGAATGAATTGAGAATTAAGTGTTGATGTTTTTAATACTGTGTTTTATACCAAGCTAACTTGGCCTGGATTTGCAAATGGGAAAGTTTTGCCGTGTATTAGTGATACTAACAGTAATGGAGAAGTGGATGCTTGCCAGACCTGAACTAACAAAGATGCAAGGATACCGAACCAATAGAAATGTTGCACACAAGTTTATATTATCCAAACCCGTTTCAGGTAATTGGTCAACTTGAACCAAAGACTCAAAGAATGTCACCATTTTGTTTTAATTGGAATTGATATTGGTGGACAAAAGAAAATCTATTTTTGTTTTTGTTTAACCAACATGACATATTTATAAACATAACTATTTTGGGGATTTGTCTCATTCAGAGAGCAACTGGATGCTTTTCCTGGATGAGTTTTCCTCAGTTGACACAGTGGACTTTGGAATCCAGGTTGTTGTTATCAGGGTTGTACTTGGCCTTGGCAAAGCATTGGGCGACCGTACGATCACAGTTGCACACCGCAGCCTGGCACTTATCATTGGTAGCTGCAGACATACAGATTTGGTTTGAGATTAGATTTGGAGATTATAATTGGATATATACACAAACACACACACACACACACACACAGAGATATTTGGTTTATACATTGTGAGATTGTATATATGATATTGTGAGAATATACATCTTCAAAATGATTGGGGAAATAAAAGTGAAGCACATTTTACACATATGTAGTAAAATACTAGAGAGTAAAATACCCAGCACTGGTTTATTGGTATATTACTACATCGAACCAATACTCTGCAGTAGATTATATTTTGTTTGAATAATATCAAAGTGGCCATAGTGATTTAAAAAAAAAAAAAAAAAAGATTTTGCAAGGACATTTAAGTTTTTTTTCTTTCTTTTAATTTTCTTACCAGTGAACAGCAACAGAGGAACTGAGAGATTCATGGCTACAGGCTGCAGAATTAGGGGTAAATTCTTTGGGCAGATATGCTCTTGAGTCTTTATAGTATGACCAAAGGCTCGAGATAAGAAATGAACAAGCATTGTTCTTTACAGGAGTGGAAAGTAACAAAGTACTTTTACTCAAGTACTGCACTTAGGTACAGTTTTGAGGTACTTTCACTTGACTAGAGTATTTCCATTTGACAGAATTTATACTTTTAAACCCTATTACATTTCAAATCTCCTACTTTTTACTCTACACTAACCTGCAGTTACTAGTGACGTTAAAGAAAACAGTTTTGGATACAAGATATTAAAAAGGTTTAATTCAAAATGCTGCAGGCAATATATATTAAAGGGATAGTTCCGATAAAATACTTGCCAGTAGTGTAATCAATGCATAGATATTATCTTACTTACAGAGACCCGTGGTCGAAGTTCTGGCCCTGTTCTGAGCGAGCCGGGCAGCTTCAGACAGGCAGCACACGGGGTCCGGAAACAACGTTTTAATCCACACCACAACATGCAAATAAAAGTTTTAACTATCCACAACAGAGTAGGCCTACTGCAGTCCAAATGTATTTCCGATGCTTGTTTCTTCTCTCGGATGATGTCTTGGAACTGTTTTGTTTATTGTGGAAGCCAGTGCATTACTATGCACTGGGGCTATCTAGCCAGATAGTTCCAAGACATTGCATCGGGACTTGAAACTTCCCGGCTGGCTTGGAACACGGCCAGAACTTCGACCACAGGTCTTGGCAGTAAGCTAATAGCTATGCATCGATTACATTACTAGTGTTTCATACCACTCTATGTAAAAAATAAAAAATAAAATCCGAACTATCCCTTTAAGTAATACTTAGCTCTTTTAAGGGTTACTTGTTACCTAATTTGCACAAAGTAAAGGATTCAATTTTGACTTAAGAATTATGACAAACACTCAAATTCACCCCAATAGACTGTTCAGCAGTCTTACCTCTAAGTAAGCTAGTGACCGCTGCTGTCCCTGTTGTCCGCTGTCAACGCCACCATTCCTCCCAGGTGTCAGGCTCCTCATTCATTTCCATTCATTTTGGGGACCAAGTCTCAATATCACATAGATCCTTGAAGTAGCTGCTACCGGGCCTCCTCAGCATCATTACCACTGGCAGCTTCATCATCAAAGTGCAGAATGTGCAGGGTTCAAATTGGCAACATACTATCAGCCATTGTAGTTATCAGTATCATCAGAGACAGTGGTGTCATCACATAATCGTTAGTATAATGACAATCTTACATACCCCATTGTCATTGTAGTCATCAATGTCCAGGTTACAATGTCAATTGTTGTTGCCTTGCCATACCAGCCAGTTGCATGGCTGGACTAAGTCCATGGAATGTTTGTGTGGGGGATTTGTAAATAGATAAAGTTTTACAGTTTAATAGACAAAAACGTCTGCTAACACTAATGTATGCTAAGTGGAGGCTTGCCATAAACAATAATACACAGGACACAGATAAAACTACTGTGTGCAAGTTACATTTTCAGTGTTCTTCAACCTGTAAATTGTATAACGCTAATGTGGTTTTCTTATTTAACCAGAATTTCAACCACAGTACTTCCATTATGCACTCAAACACCTTTTGAGTAATAGGTTATCTTGAATCAAAGACTCAAAGAATGAATTGAAAATAAAGAGGTGAGATATTGTTTTCAATACTGTCTTTTTATATTAAGCTAACTTCACCTTCATTTGTAAATGGAAAAGTTTTGCAGTGTATTATTGAGATAAACACATCTGCTAATAGTAGTGGAGAAGTGGATGCTTGCCAAACCTAAAAACAAATGCAAGGACACTGATGCAAACACATAGTTTGCATTATCCAAACCCATTTAAGGTAATAGGTCAACTTGAACCAAAGACTCAAAGAATGTCACCAGTTTGTTTTCATTGGAGTTTATATTGGTGGGCAAAAGAAAATCCATTTTTCTTTTTGTTTGTGCTTAACAAACATGATATAATTATTAACATAAAATAGTCATGTCAGGGATTTATCTTTTTCAGAGAATTTTAGTTTGAGTAACTGGATGCTTCCCCTGGATGATTTTTCCTCAGTTGACACAGTGGACTTTGGAATCCAGGTTCTTGTTGTCATGGTTGTACTGGGCCGTTGAAAAGCATTGGGCAGCCACGCGATCACACTCGCACACCGCAGCCTGGCACTTATCATTGGTAGCTGCAGACAGATTTGGTTTATAAATTATGATATTATAATGGGGGACTGTATTAAGTATGCCTGCCCCCATTAATTATGTCAAAGATGATGTCATTCATTCCTCCTAATCTACCCCACAATGCAGAGCATGTAACATCGTCGTTTGCTGTTAGCTAGCATTAGCGCTAACAATAGCTACACAAAATTTGAGTTAATGTCAGCAACCAAATGTTGCAGCTAACGTTAGCTACTATTACTCAAAGACCATCTTTGATGAACACTAACTAGTAGGGCTTGGCAATAAACCGATTGCCCATATTGATATGTTAGGTAAATACATTACTTCAGGGCATAAGTTGTTTCATTTTGTGCCTCATTAATTCTACTGAAAGTTCAACAACCAGTCACATGTTGATAGACAAACATGTTGACAAACCTTACAAACATGTTGACAGAGGGCCAACATGATGGAGAATGTGATATTTGTGCCTAGTGAAACGAATTAGCGTTTCCTTTATTGTTACAGAGGTAAATGTGCTAATATATTGTGACATGGATTTCAGGTCATATCAGCCCAGCCCTACTAACTAGTGTTAGTTGTAAAATTTGGTAGTTGGCATAGCAGCTCTAATGTTTGGTAGCAAACGTTAGCGCTAATGCTTGCTAACAGCCAAAGAGGATGCTAGATGCTTTGCATTGTGGGATAGATGGACAATTTTTAATGGCTTCAGACATGCAGTCAGCCATAATAATACAGTCATTAGATACACACACATACACACAGACAGAGAGATTTGGTTTATACATTGTAAGGATATTTACACAATAATTAGGGAAAGAAAAGTAAAGACCACTTTTACACATGAAGTGAAATACTAGAGTAGAGTAAAACACCAACACTGGTTCACTGGTCTACATTGAACCAGTACTCTGCAGTAGATTACATTTTGTTTGAATCATATCAAAGTGGCCATAATTGAGCTGAGTTTTTTGTTCTTACCTGAGCAGATGACTTGCTCATTGGTGCAGGTATAGTGATAAGTCAGGATATAAGGAAGATCAGCAAGGGCTGTGCATCCAGGAGCCTTCCTTGCTGCTCGATAACACAAGTCATGGACATTACAGCACCTTTGAGTAGGGAGACAAGGTCAAATTGCGGAGAAGAATGAATATGAAATAATAGTCACAATACAAGTTCTTTGAGGATTAAAGATGACTATGAAACAAAATTGTTGTTGTTATTGTTATTATTCTTATTAATAATAATAATAATAATAATAATAATAATAATAATAATGATAATAATAGAAATGGTAAAAATAACTCACTGGTCCAACTCATCCACAGGGGTTCCGCGTCCCCCTAAGCCACACCAGCATCCATAATTGTTGTATTTGAGAGGATTTACCCCTGGCTGATAACACTTAATTAAGCTCCCAAACTGCCACACAGCCAGCTGTTCAGGTGCAGCACTGGCCATGCAAGCTGACGAAGAGATTTGAGACAGTCAGTGGACACTTTTATACGGTAGTTCAATAGAACAGCATCAGGAGGGAAAGAACTCTGCTCTTGTCACTTTAACTCTCCAAAACATTAATGTAATAATTTAACATATTTATTTATGTAGTGTTAGATAATTGATTACACTAAATTTTCTATGAATGGATTTAGACGAGAATTTAAAAGGACATGTTGAATTTTTTTTCTTCTCTCTTTTATTAACAGTCTTACCAGTGAGCAGCAACACCAACAGAGAAACAGAGACATTCATGGCTACAGGGTGCGGGATCAGGGGTCACTTCTTTGGCCAGACCCACTCTTTATAGTTTATGAGGAGGTTGACCAAAGGATCAAGATAAGAAATGAACATGGAGTAGGCGTTTACAGGGGTGGAAAGGCATGTACTTTCACTCAAATACTGCGGTTAGGTACAGTTTTGAGGTATTTATACTTAACTTGAGTATTTACATTTTACAGAATTTATACTTTTAAACCGTATTACATTTCAAATCTCCCACTTTTTACTCTGCTATATTTATCTAACACCTGCAGTTACTGGTGACCTTCAAGAAAACAGTTTTGAATACAAGATATAAAATAGGTTTCATTCAAAATGCTGTAGGTAATATATATTAAAGGGATAGTTCAGATGTTTTGACAGAGTGGTATGAAATACTTGCCAGTAGTGTAATGTACTTTTAAACTTTTTATTCTGCTGTCTTTTTCTAACGCCTGCAGATACTAGTGACCTTCAAGAAAATGGTTTTGTACATAGAATACTATATGAAGGGTTTACTTCAAAATGCTGTAGGGGTATATCGGTTTAGGAAAACGAAGCATTATCTAATGACCTCCCCCCTAAAAAGTATATATTTTCAAGCAAATGTCTTACAATAGTTTATATTTACACCTTAAGAGTAGGTCTACAGGTCCATTAAGGTTAATGCAATGAAGGTGGAGTATTTCCTTGCACTGAAATATATTTTTGTTACTAATTACTTTGGCAACATTTGTGTACTTTTTCTACCACTGATCACTAATACAAAATCAGCTAAAATAATAATTTACATCTTCAAATGAGTGCTGGCACAATTATTTTACTACAGCTTATTTTATTTGCTAATAAATAAATGCACTCCTTTTTCCCTCTTTCTGTTCACCCTGTACACAAGGCAAGCCTACAAATGAGAATTGCAAATCCTTGTTTAAATACAGATTGAAATGAACACGGTATTCCATTGCACAGCTGTGTAAATGATGAACATATGCCCAAGTTCCCACACATGTCCATGACAAACTCCTAACATGTGAACTAAGTTCCACGCTCTACCATCAACATTCATTAGTTGGGCATGTCCCAAGTTGTTTAGTAAGTTGGAAGGCTATAGTTTAAAAGTTGATAATAGTTGATAACCTCTTGATAAGTCTTATGTAAAAAAAACAAAAAAAAACAAAAAAAAAGGGATGAAAAATGAGTGAAAGAAAGGATAGAAGTGAGCTATCCATACAAAAAGCACACTGGTAGCTTCAAAGCTGTAGGAGGAGTAACGGTGACAAAAAAAGTCACTTACAGTACTGTATCAGTAAGTTGGTTATCCCAAGCCAACTTAATAATAGTAATAATACATTTCAACAAAAACAACTAAATATCTAATATTCAATAGACTGTATCTGTGTGTGTGTGTGTGTGTGTGTGTGTGTGTGTGTGTGTTTCAATGCACTTACCAGTATGTGCATTATATACTGTTACTGTAAGTTAGATCCTGTCAATCAATCAACAAGGACCGCCCCTAAGTAGATAAATTATAATCATTCTGGAATTGGAGATTCAGATTCAGTCGCAAAATGAATCTCTCTCACACCTTGCTTGCTTTGTCCATCTGTCTGCCAGTCTGTGAGTACTAAACATATTGGATAGTCAATGTTGTTAGTCAGGTTGACCTGCATTACAAAGCCTTTTCAACATTATGCAACATAAAGGACCTGTGCTTATTTTATTGTACTTTTCTATAACTATGCACTGTTTGTAGCTTCTGTCATTGTTCTTCATTGCAGAAAGATTCCTTCAGTCAGGTTAACTTGCATTGTAAAACCTTTTTAACCCATTATTGACTAATGACTTTATTTAGTATGTTAAGGAAAGGAATATTTTCTGTTAGAGGTAGAAACACACAATTTGCTGTGAGAACTCTCAAGACATGTAGCTACACATGACAAAATCAAAATGTTTGATTTCTCATATTTCTCATGCTTTAATTGGTATCTTCTTTTTTTAATGCAAAATATCAGATTTACACTGGATCAAAGCACATATTATTAATATTCAACTTGTACCAGACATTTCTGTATCATACTATATTTAGTCGTTAGTCACATGGGGCAACTCATTTTATCAGTTTTTACAAAAACGGTAGTGGAAACATAGGTTTCCATGATCACATGTTCAAAAACTTTGATGCACTTAATGGCCAGATGGATTCAAGAAATAACTGATTGTAAGAGAGATTCTCCAATGTATTTTTAGGGAGAAATGATAAGAGATGTACAGTAGCTCCGTGATCGTGAGTTTCCATATGTTTCCATGAGGTTTATGGGTATGGATGCATTCAGATGAACTAATGACCTCTGTTCCTTTTTTATGTGTTTCAACCACTAACACACACACACACACACACACACGCACACACACACATAAGGTAAAGGAGAAAATAAACACCAGAGCTAGACATATACTATACAAACATGGGTCTTTGACATACAGTTGCAGGTGTTTGTTCAAATCTCTGGCTTACTGCAGTTGGACACTGTCACTCTTGCAGGCATGGGAGAGATGGGGTAGGAGAGCTGTAAGTGAGATATGGCTGATTCTAAGAAAGATTCATTGTTCAGGAGGTGACTGAATTGCCAACATCAAATAACATTGAGAGAGCAGACATTTTGATGAGCCTCCAGATAGTGGTGGTTGACTCTGGGATTTCTGAAGTCAACCCTGACACTTGACTCCAACCATTGGAGTCTAGCAGTCAAATCCAACATTTGAGGTGGGCACATAATGGACAGTTTGGTTACAGAACAGTTACTGACTTTAACATGAATGCATTAGGACAGTGGTTCTCAACCCTTTTCATGTCAAGGACCCCCACATTGATACATATTAGGCTGCAGAACTTTCTCAAGGACCCCTTGGGGGCCCTCAGACCCCTCATTGAGAACCACTGCATTAGGAAAGGGCTTCCACTTGTCACAAGCCTTGTTGTTATGATGTCCAGCCTTTGGAAACGATTATTTTTGCCAAGTCAGCCATAGATTTGGATTGAAATGAGAGATTTCTGGGCTCTATGAGCCAATTCTATTACATTTTGACTCTCAAAGTCACTAACCTGTAGACCTTAGACTGTAGGAGTAGAGGAGTCGACTCTCCTCCACTGCCTCTAGATAGTGACTCATTAGACTGTAGGAGTGGAGGAGTCGACTGCAACAGATAGGACTTTTATCCTGAAGGATGAGGGATACGAGTTCACAATAACTAACCAGAAACATGTCCCAGAAAGTCTCAGGCTTATCTCTATTATAATTCCACATGTGAAGTAAACTGGGTTTTCGATCTTCTGATTAATCAGTATCAACCACGTTTTGATATTGTAGCAAAGAATGGTGGATCCTGAGAGAATGAACCAGCTATTTCTGAGATGTAACCTCTCTGTCTTTGTCCCCTTGTATCTCCTAGTGCTGGCATTCCCAAATTACCATGCACTATGGCAGTTCAGGGCAATGATTTTATGCAGCCAACCTGACAGCTGGCCTCTGCTGGACTATGCTGACTATGGCTGCTACTGTGGGAAGGGCGGCTCTGGGACACCTGTTGATGAGCTTGACAGGTATGCGTTAAGGCTGGAGAGGTGCAGGTAGATCTTATAGTTTATAATGGATGGAGGTTTTGGGGACAGTTCATGGATGAGAAAGGTGAAAATAAACACAAACATTATAGCTTGATCTCAGATGTGATTTCATGTATCACTGGATATTTGCAATGCACTGTAACAGCTTCCTTTGTTCCATGATTGTCTGTCAGATGCTGTCAGGTTCATGACAGGTGTTACCATTATGCCATGCAGCATGATGAATGCTGGCCCATCATTAACAACCCCTACACTGAAATGTACAGCTACAGTTGTGACCGGCCCACCGAGACTGTCACCTGTCTCAGTGAGTATTCAACACTTAATGTCCACACAATAATTGAAACCCAAACCACTATGTTGTGTCAGCTTTAACACTAGCTCTTTGAAATCTTAAGGTGTAGTGGCACCTCCCTTTGGGTTGTACTTTCCACTTATACAGACTGCCACCTTACAAACAAGTACCAGGAAAAGAAAATGGCTTAGATAGGTTCAATTGTTTTATTTTTGGTCATGTCTTGTCTTTGTTTCTATTTCTTATGTTTTTGTAAAGCACTTTGGAACAAAAAATGTTTTGTATTGAAAGCTATAAAAATAAAGTCTTCTTTCTCAAAAATGTAATTTCCTTCATCTCTCTCTTTCTCTCTCATTCTTCCTTCTTAATCCCTCTGTTTTCCCTCTTCGCCACTCAGGTGACAACAATGCATGCGAGATGTTCATTTGTGAATGTGACAGGAAGGCAGCAATGTGCTTTGCCGAGGCAAGTTACAATGAAGAGCATGAGCACCTTCCCAGTGATCGCTGCAAGTAAACTAAAGCACCACAGGAACACAGTAACAAGACAGACATGCTCTGACACAGCTCTCTGGCAGTAGTGTGTCACTCATAAAGTCAATAAAAACATAACAAATATATCGGATTCATGAATCAGTGTTTTTGTTTTATTGTTAATGGAATCCCCTTTTAATGCTAACCCACAGATGTGAACGCTGTTTTCAGCCAAATTATCAACATCCTTGAGTGATGATACAACAAAAATAAGAATCAAAACCATCATTGGGGGAGGTCTGTCTGGACTTCAGTCATCCACAACAGTGGATGATTATATCTGGAATCTCAGTGAGGCCCGCCTGCCTTATCATTGTGGGGCCAATCTTATTTTTTCTGCAGCCCAAATATATTTACTGTTTCTTAGTTCTTTGTCTCACAGATATAATGGTATTCCAGGGTACAATCTGCGTCATTCCAACGCTTGCGTTTGCGTAGTTTAGAGGGATGAAGCTGCCCACAGTCCTCTCCATTCTCCCTGTAGTCCCAGTTATCGGGCTGCCCTACATCCCAGAAGCTAAATGCAGACAAAGGAGAAAAGATGACATTACACTCAGTAGCTTCTTCCAAGGATTTCTTACACTCCCATCACATTCTCACTTTCACAGCTCCATTACCTTGGGGTTGATTGGAAGTCAGTTCCATCCACCCAGGTCCAGTGCCCCTCGTGTGTTCGCTCCACAAGTCCAATCCAGTAAAAATGTGATAATTCAACGATTTTAGAGATGTAGTCCTAGAAATCAGGAAAAAACAATAGGTCCTTAACATGGAACACGGGTTCAAATGTACGATCAGCACCACTGGTTCTCCACTTGTCTTACCAGCTCCTCTACAGAGTTCAGAACCAGCAGATGTGCCCCATGTGATAGACATTGCTGCTCTGCTGACGCCCAGCTAACGCCACTTGTGGATAGCAGGTAGCAGCTGGTCTGGAAGGAGACCCAGCCCTCATCACAGTTTCCTGGTGACATGAGAGTTGGAGGGGTTAGATAAGCTGACTGGGAGAAAACTCTGCTTTTGGAATTGTAATAGTAAAATAACTTCTAATTACCTCTCACTGGAACTTCAGCTTCATCAAAAAAGACATTCTCCACAGCCTTTTCACCTTCAGAGTAGACAATGAGAACAAAAATAGAACAGTTGTGAGAAGTGCATCAATAAGGTTGATTGCTATAGTTATTGTGGCTGCAGTATTTATTGCTTATTGATTTATATTTATTATTTACTGGTTTGTGTTTGGGAACACTAGGAACAAATGTACCATGGCACTAATTAGGAACTATGTACAGAACAAATATTTAACTTTTAAATTCAGTTAAATTTTTATTTAACAAAATTTTAACTTTTGGATGTTTAAAGATGTGGGTTAAGTCATTCTTGCCTTCATGAAAAAAATGGAGTCACACTTTTCTTAATAATCTTTTACCATTCCTGAATTTTTTTTTTTTTTTGCCATTCACCACTGCCATAGGCTTCCAGTGTATCTGAAAACTCTGCCAAGAGAGGTCTGGAGAAAGTCACAGTATAATAAGTTACTAAACTTCAACCCACACATCAGACCAAAATAGAAAATGTAAACAAAGTGCAATACCAAGCAGGGCTCTTTTGCTTAGAGGTCGCTGTTTGGCAGCATTACAGATTCTACCTTTAATACAGTGAAAAATAGGAAGTCTTCCTCAGAGTATTATATTGACAAATACAATGACAAAACTCAGAACACAGAATACAAGTGACACATAGAGGTTAACATGGCATTTTAGTCAAATGTGGTGACTTTCATGGGTTTATGTGGTGTTTAGGACACATTTTCAGATTCACTGGAAGCCTATGGCAGAAAATACGTAGCAAATTTTTCAGTAATGGTAAAACATTATGACTTAATCTTTGTATCAAGGCAAGAATGACTTGGAACCCACATGTCAAAAACACTGGTATCATCATAGAGATATACTGATGCTTTATCTTTATCGGTATTGGCCTTTAAAGGGCAGTGGAAACACTAGAAATTGATGGGATGATTCTAAATGAATTTACATCTGCAAATCAAATAATCATGTCACATTTGATTAAACAATTTTTTTAACAAAAAAAAATATTTTGAAGTAAGCTGATTTTAAGCTATCTGTCTTATGGGGGCTGCCATGTTTTTGTTGTCATGGATGTGCAGTGTCACTGGTTTGATACTACTAGAATAATAAGAAGTGCTGAATAACTTCCGTGAGAATGTTGGGGCTGTGACCCATCCTCTTATAATTCTAGGTTTGATCACTTCTGGCAGTTCACTACATGCTTACTACATGCTTAGGTCAAGCTGTTTCAGGTGGGCTTTGAGACCATCATCGAATGTGTAGCTATAATTCGAGCTGATTGAAAAACTTTGATATCCACTTTCTTTCACCAGTGTACAGTAATGCAATCATAAAGTTATAAGTAAGCAAGCAGGTAGTGAACTTCCAGAAGTTATCAAACCAGTGACGCTGCTTATCCATGTCAACAAAAACATACAAGCCCCCATAAGCCAGATAGATTAAAATTAGGCTAATTCAAAAGCAATTTATATGTGTGTAATGACATGAAAATGATTATTTTAAAATATAAATACATTTTGAATGATCCCTTTGATTTCTAGTGCTCACATTCCCCTTTAAGGAGAGGTGAGGAGAACAGACACAACTTGTGGCAGACCAAACTGGAACAACACAAAGGAAAAATTAGACTAAACAATCCTCTGGAATGGCCACCACATACAGGTGCAGTGTCTGTGATAGGACTGTCACTCATGAATTGGCTTACTGAGCCAAACCGCACAGATGACCTCTGTCAACACAGAAGCATTGTCTCAGGAGACATACAGGCCAATTACTGACTTATTTATCTTAGGTTTTATTCACCCTAAAACTATGCATTCGAGTTACATCATTCATCAGTGATGTCAGCCTCTGAAAATCATTTGATTACCTGATTGAGGTGAGGAGATCCCCTGAGCATTTGTCACTTTATCGTTTAGAATTTCAAGGTAATGCTTGACACCAACAATCTCTTGCTTCAACAGGGAGACTTTGAGATGAGAAAGTGGTTGAACAAGAAGATATAGAATGAGTATCAATAATGTGAGAATTGTATATCTCTGCCAGTTTGAGTGAAAATAACACATTTAGAAGCATACATTTCAGCCCAGTTACCAGCAGGAGAATTAACAGGAGGAGCACCAGGACACCATAGAGAACATACACCAATTTACTCTTCATACCTGGGAAAATTCACAGTAAAATATTACATGCGCTCAGATGATGGCTGACCCAAAATATTTTTTGTTTCTTTTTTTATATTTTTATGAGGCAACTTACCTCTCTGTGGAATGATTTTCTGTTCCCTGTGGGTATCGTCAATATCACCAAACTGATCATACTGAGTGGAAGCCATTACAAAGACAGATCAGTATTTGTTGGGGGGAAAAAACTTTTGCCCACTTACTGTCAATCTACTAAATGTTATTAATTCCTGTTATCATGCTGTCATTTGCAATCTACAATTGTCAGTGAACGCAGGCAAATGAAAAGGCAGTTAAATGTCCCTTGTTTGTTTTAAGGCCAAACATGTTAAATATTAACACCTCAATAAATAAAGCAGACTTCTGTCATCCAATATAATATCATAAGCATTTTATGCTGCTACAGTTTTGTTTTTCCACTAACTATTATGACAATAGGAAATAAATTGTATTACAGGAATATCTTCTCTTATGTATGGAATCTATGCCACTTAGTAAAATGTAATTTCTGTGCATTTGCTCATACAAAAGAACTCATATTCAGTGTTTCATCACATACAGTAGATGTATGTCCCCAACCACTTAATACTGAAACAAAATACGCAATAAGAATAATGATACCAAATAAATGTATGTCAGGGAAATGTATGTATCTTGCCTCCCTTTCAGTCAAGCTTATCCTGTATTTGTCTGCCTGATCCCTGACTAGGCTATAGGTTACTCATATGTCGTAGATTAGTTAAATCTCTATAAGTGGATAGCCTCCTTCTTTCACCCATAGCCAAAATCAAGAGAGAGGAGTTTGTTCTGTCCCCTAATCTATGATGTCTCACTACTACAACTCCATATAGTATGAATTGGAAAAGTTGGAAAGGATTGTTGAAACCGTCCAGGGTGATTTTCCGGGTATATGGATATATTTTCTGATTCGTAACGTGAAGCCGCAGGATTACAATCATGCAAACCTCATTTGCAAGGAAAATTTCAATGAGATTGTGTATAGTTCTACTACCATATTGACCCGAATATAAGACGACCCTGATTTTAAGACGTCATTGATACCTAACATGTCATACCAGCTTACCGGGAAAGGGGCTGAATATTGCTCCAAAGTTGAACTTTCTTTACTGGAACACCTCCAAACCCCCTTTTTCAGAGTGTAATCTGCGGCAAAAAACAACAACAAACAAACACCGCCTTGCCTCTCTGCGCTCTAGTTTTGGGAGAGTTGTTCATGTTGACATCTACTAATTTGGCTGTCCTAAGACATACGAATAACTTATCTTAACTTGAATAGCATTAATGTCACTTTTGAACAAAACACTAACTAGCTTTGCAGCTGAGTTGCAGCTGAAACGAACTAGGTCTAAAAGAGAAAGACACAGGGCATAATCCATAACAGTTACTCATGGGAAGAGTGTAGCTCAATGTTTTCTCTTTGAGCTGTGAGAGCTTAAGTAAAAAATGTTCAGCATTCTAAATTCTAATACCAGGATACATTATCATAGCAAATCAGAGAGATATTTTAACCTATAAAGAGATATAGGCCTAGCTAGCCTTGCAAGCCAGGCGAATCTCGTCTGGTTTGCGAGGTTACAGATATACCATTTAGATCTTGTATGCAGTTTTTCTTTAAAAGGGCTTTTCTTTCTTTCTTTTTTTATTGATGACCACAAACGAAAAATATAGACATTTTACCACATTGTACAGTAGGCAACAAACATTTACAAGTCAGGGAACAATCATTTTCCAACACATGAAGATGCAGCCAAGAGTTTGTCACATAAGCTATCAAGCTATCTGAATACCTATTTTTTTTCTTTCGTTATTTTCGTTAGCGGTTTATGTAATTCACAGTCATGCAGCTAGGCGGTGTTGTGTACTCTGATGTCTGTGACTAGCTCTCACTTGACAACTCCTTCCGTTCACCAGAATGTGGTGGTGAAAGATAGATTTCGAAAATGGCTGCGTTCGGCCGCATCTCTCAAGCTCTCCTTCGGTCCTCCTTGACACAAACGCGGCGTCAACTCTCTGCCGCTGCTGATCACGGCGACCAAGCAGGTAATTAGTGCGTCTCTTTTCTAATTCAACAGTAAGAAACATTTAAACTTCTATTTACACGAACACGTCTTGTTTTGACTGTGACCTTGCTGAGATGGTTAGCATTAGCATTTGCTAGCATCCTCAATAGGTAAGAATAGTCAGAATAAGAAGAGTCAGCAGCACATCTCACACGAGCCGTTTTAAACAACTAAAAATGTACTTTTCAGCAAGCTAGCGGGGTAGAAACGGAAAGTTAGACGTTACCTGGCAGAATACCACTGTTTACGTTCACATTGGTCTGTCATTCGTATTGACCTGTCCCGTGTGTTGTCATGCACTTCAGCTAGTATCGTCAGGAAACTGTTGTAGTACTTCATTTCAAACTAAATATCAAACGTTTATACACAATTTCATTGAACCCTGCAGTGTTTTCATATAAAACATGGGATTACGATGTTAGAAATGATGCACTTTAAAGGAACACTACAACATTCAGAGTCAGATGAGAAGATTGATATCAATTTAATCTCTGTGCGTCCGTTTTGGAGTTGCTGGAAGTTGTATTTCTTCCCTTTTTAGGGAGCTAGGCTAGCTCCTCCCTACTGTTTCCAGTCCTTGTGCTAAGCTAGGCTAGTATGCACCTGGTCTACTCTCTGGGGCTACTGGACACGGATATTAAACTGATATCAATACTCTTGTCTGACTCTGGGGAAGATGGCAAATGAGTGTATTTCCCAAAATGTTGGAGTGTTCCTTTAATTTCAAGCCAATAAGTAACGTTAGCCTAATCAGTGCCAACACAATTGGACCACCAACCGCTCTACCTATTGTACCATATTGAAGTGTTATAATATCTCAAGACGTCTTGATCCCATGGTATATGCATCTCAAAGGTGATTAACCTCCAGATAAAAGAGCATCATAGAATGTAGGCCAATTTAACTTTGGATAGTTTTACCTTTACGGGTATTTCTACTTTTATGTAAAGCTGCATTGTATAGTTTTCTTTTTTCTTTTTTTGGGGGGGGGGGGGGGGGGGGGGGGGGGG